>JAQPPZ010003882.1:0-106547 GCA_028583015.1 Wollemia nobilis
TTATTAATAAAATAATAATTATTAATTTAATAATTATTATTGAAAGGGTTTCTAAACCCTTAGCGACGCTCATGTGGAAGACTTACAAAGCACCGACGTCAACTTGCATGGGATGCAAAAGACTATTAAAGGGCATTAATTACTAAGGTTCAATGCAACTCTAATTTTTATGATTACCTTCGAATTCGTATTGCTCTGTGACCTTCGATTTTGGATTACACTATGATTTTCGAGTCTCATTTTGCTCTGTGTTAATTTCTAATTTCATGCACCAGTGAGGAAGATAAATTTGGTCTATGTTAAATTATGATTTCGTGAGTAGTGAGGAAGACAAATCTGGTCTGTGTTAAAAATAAATTTCGTGCACCTATGGGGAAGGAAATTTTGGTTGTCTTTTACGAGCAAAGAGAAGGTAAAATTATGAGTACCACTTGAGAGTTTCGTTGGGCACTTGTGCTCCAATGACGGAGGCAGTGGAGTGAAGGCGCTCGCTAAGAAAAGGTGTTGAGTTTGATTCGTGACAGGAGTGTTTCATTTTTGGTCACAGATTATTGTGCACATGGTACAAGAGTTGCCTTGGGCCACAAGTTTGGAGGAGGAAGCACTTTTGCGCTTATGTTGGTGTCTCCATATTTCTCCTAAGGTTGGAGAATTGATTTTTGGCCAAGGTAGATCTTTTGTTGATAATGTGGAATATTTGATTTGACTTGGAAAATTATTGTTGGTAATTGGATGGAGGTATAAGGTTAAATAAAAATATTGCTTTGACATTGTTATTATTGATGCTTAATGTTTATGTGGTAAATGCATTTAGAAGTAAATGTATTTTAGGAGTTATAAGGGTTTAAGGAATAATTGTGCTTAATGTCATATTGGGGTTAGAAAGCCTTTGGAGTTATTGAGTGGATATTCTCTTGTAATTATTTTTGAGGTTGAAGTTATTTTGTGATATATTAAGTAGGAGTTATAAGGTGTAAAGGAATATTGTTGATATGTATATTTTTGAGTTTTGATTATTGATTATATGGAGTGATAAGGTGTTATTAGGACTCTTATCATCGTGCATTATTTCATTTTTTATAACTCTAATTTGTGGCAAATTGAGAGTTAGTGTTGTGACATATTTTGAGTTCTCCTTCTTCATAAAATTAAAGGTATGGGCACATTCTTCCATGGTTACTATTGATTGATGGTTTTCTGAAAAATAAGTTTGGAGTGAAAAGGATTAAATTAATTTTCCTTATTTGGAGTGGATCTTATTTTCTGAAAGTGGAAGTATTAATTATGCATTATGAGATCATGATGAGTTTATGAGTTATTACATAATTCTGGTTTATCAGAGTGGAAGCATTTGAATTTTGCTTTAGGGATTTTGAGTGAGAAGCATATGCCATTGCTATAAGTTTTTGAAACCCTAATTG
Organism: Wollemia nobilis; assembly: GCA_028583015.1. NCBI lineage: Eukaryota > Viridiplantae > Streptophyta > Pinopsida > Araucariales > Araucariaceae > Wollemia > Wollemia nobilis. The sequence goes on from JAQPPZ010003882.1 coordinate 1,422, forward strand.
ATTTGTTTGGTTGTTGAGAGTTTGGTTTTGAGATTGCTTCCATTGAGATTGAGTTGATCAAGTTATGCTTTACTTGATACATGAGTTGGGCTTGCTCCTTTGAGATTTGATTTTATCAAGTTATACTTTGCTTGATAAACTTGGTTGTGTGGTTAAGTTGAGCATTCCCATTTGAGAGAAGTTGGAAATATCTTGAACCTATTTTTTATGCTTAGAGAGAGATTGCTTTGATTTCTTGAAAACTAACTTGGTTAGGTTTTGATAGCAAGTTATGGTTCTATGTTGGAGGAGTTGATTCCTTGATATTGTATTATTGGCAATTGTTGGGTTGTGGTTCAAAATATTGTGAAAGTATACTACTTCTATGAGATTGATTTGAATTGAGATTGAAAGTTGAAGGATATAACATATTGAGTCTCTAACAATTCTCTTTATGCTTCTATGAGATTGATTTGAGTTGAGATTGACAGTTGAAGGATAGATTATATTGAGTCTCTAACAATTATCTTTATGCTTCTATGAGATTGATTTGAGTTGAGATTGAAAGTTAAAGGATATAACATATTGATTCTCTAACAATTCTATTTATGCTTCTATAATATTGATTTGATATGATTGGATGAAACATATTGGGTCTCTAACAATTCTCTTTGTGTGTTCACATTGGGCAAGTTTCTTGGTAAACTTGCTTGAGTTGATTTGAGCAAGTTCTTGGTGAGCTTGCTAGGACATATTTGGATAGGTTCTTATGGAAAAATTATGGACTGATTTGGATAGGTTCTTGTGGAGAATTTTTGGACTGATTTGGATATGTTCTTGTGGAGAACTTGTGGACTGATTTGGACGAGGTTCTTGTTGAAGAACTTGTGGACATATTTGATGAAGTCTTGGTGAATACTTGTGAGCGAGTTGTGATTTATTTGTTCAATATTTTGGCTTAATCTTGGGATAGATCTAATAGATATTTGAGAGCAAATTTGTGATGAACCAGAGGACTAATTTTGGTGCATATTTGTGACAAAGTTTGAGAGGACTTGTGTTGTACTTGACTGACTATGTTTAGTACGGGTTTTGATGAGCAGACTATGGAGGTGATCAGTGAGGATAAAGTATCTAGATCTAGAGCAAGGAGGACAGGACGTCTTCTATGGAAAGGAGTTCCATCTGCTAGCGGCAAAAGAGGTAGTGATCTTCTAAAGTATCATTTCTAGAGATTTGGGGATAGGACATCTCCTTTGGGCATGAGGCTCATAAATATTTGATTAGGGTAAGGATTCTCCTTTGGATAGGAAGTCCATAAACATTATAATTGGGAAGGATTCCCAAAGGATTTGATTGAGAAAAATTAGTGAAATATTTTATCTATGGAGTAGCCCACCTTGGGTGAACCACGTTATATTGGTGTCTCAATTGTGTGATAGCAAGTGTGAGTCAAAAAAAAGTCTCACAAGATAGCAAGGAATGAAAGTTCTATTTAATATTCCTAATTGGAAGTTTATATGTCCTAATCGGAAATATGAATGCCTAAGTTAAAAATAAGAAGATGAATGACAAGTTTGAAATGGGATACAAATGTAACTTCAAAAGTGATGATCAAGGATGAGATAATCCAGTATGATATAATGTTTTTTTAATCATGAAACAACTTCAATATAAACCATGGAAATCATTATATAACAGAGGCTTAAACTAAACCATAAAAAAAAAATTAACATATCAAATAAAACCAAAAATTAACATATCAAACAACACCTTTATTCAAAAATAAGAAAGCTTATAAAATATAAACAACTTCAATATAAAATCATTTGTAGTAGAAGCTTAAACTAAACCATGATAAAAAAAAAAATTAACATATCAAATAAAACTAAGAGTTAACATATCGGTGTCATTCAACTGGAAAAGCCTGTAAGATATCATTAAATTTCTTTACAGATCCAAAACAGTTACCATAGTCACTACTTTAAACATATCATTCAAAAACAGCAAAATGCTATAAGATATTATTACATTTCTTTACAGATCCAAAACAGTTACCATAGTCACTACTTTAAACATATCATTCAAAAACAGCACAAGGCTATAAGATATTATTACATTTCTTTAAAAAACTATGGATCAAAAACAGTTACTATAGTCACTAGTTCAACACAGTTACTATGGATCAAAAACAGTTACTATAGTCACTAGTTCAACACAGTTACTATGAATCTCTTCAGTGGTTTTGCCCGTAATCACATCTGCTACAGTCTGACATGTTAAGTCGTACAGACTCTTTATCTGCAGGTACTTGGCAGCCTGCAGAGTCATTAAAAAAGGAGCATAATAAAAAATAAATAAATAAATAAACAATGCAAGACTACCACCTAGCTTAGAAGGGAAAAGAAAGACAAAAGTCTCTGTAGTTTGCAACTTTTTATTCAAACAAACAAAATAATAATGCAGTCCATTATACTCTACATGTGCTAGCAACTCATCTAACAGAAAACAAAGGAATGTACAGGACCAGGTAAAGAGGTCTCACAGATGTTGGCATTTTCACTATATCTGCGAACTCTTAATAAATATCTGCATTGAAACCCTAATTATTTATCCATACCTTGACGAGGTCACAAAGCGTGGCCTGATCGACGTTGACGAACTCCTCATTCCAGCGCTTGATGTCATCCTCCGACAAGGAAGACTTCTCCTTGCGCGCATCCACGTGGTATCTGCAATACTCCAACACCCGACCCAAAATTTTACCCGAAACATTGACCAACGTGGTGAGAAAGCCCATCTCGTCTATCATATTCTTAATCGTCTGCGACTCCAACGCCACCTCTTCCTCCACCTCAAAGATCTCGTCATCCGAGCTCTTCAATAGCAGAAACGTCGTCGTATCAATAATGACCGTCTCCTTTCTCATTTTCTTAATCCTCCGCGACTGCCACGGCAATATCTCATTCTCCACCTCAAAGATCTGCTTAGCCGAGCTCCTCAATCGCATAGGCGTCGCCATCTCTTTCTCCACCTCAAACATCTGCTTAGCCGAGCTCCTCAATCGCATACGCGTCGCCATCTCTTTCTCCACCTCAAACATCTGCTTATCCGAGCTCCTCAATCGCATACGCGTCGCCATCTCGCCTCCTATTCCGGTTTGGGAATCAAAATCGGAACCTCCAACACAAATAGAATATAATAGAATAGAGTCTAAAACGAAGAATCCAGAGCATAAAGAATTGAAATAATTGCTTAGAGGTGGTTATCCCCCTATTTATAATGATTGGGGTATATATTTTCTATTTTTAGTAAATATATAATTTTTTTTTCACATGCAATTCTCGTTTTAAAATAGACAAGCTACTAATATATATTATTAGTATATATAACGTTTGGATAAGATTTTTTATGTTATTTTTCCATGCAAATCTTGTTTTAAAATATTTCGGGGATTTCCAATCTGAGAGAGCTATGAATAGAAAAGAATAGAACAATACTATACTTTTCCACAAGTTTTAGCTCGCTGTGTCCTTGTCTTCCACAAAAAAATAATATATATATATAAAAGTTAAGCCCACTCTGTAGAAAAGTATGACTTCATCTCCAGCTTTGCATTTATCGTTGCATACAATTTTACTAATACTGCATGTCAATATTAACAGTTACTTGTTAAGTGGTTTTTGGTGTAGGGTGTTGTCGTATTATGAATAGAAATTTAAAAATAAGATTTCAGGGTTTTTGGCGGAGTGATAGTAATGAGCAAGACATTCCTTGCGCAAAGGTTGAAGGTTTGAATACTTTTTCTTTATATTAAATTTATTTTTTTAATTTAAAATATTTATTTTAAAAAATTGATTTTGACCAGGTTTAAATTTACTGTAGTACTTTTAAAAGTTCAAAACGTTTCTAAAGACAAAATTTGTCATTCAAAGGTTCTAAACCTTTCAAGAGAATGAAAATTTAAATTATGGCTATTATATAAAAAAAAAAATTACTTTTAGAAGAGTAAAATCTGAAGGGTGATTAAATAGTATAGTTTTAATGATTCAAGGAAGGAGAAGAATTAGGTATATATATATATATATAGATATATAATTTATTTTATTTATTTGATTAACAAGATTAAATATATAGTCATATGCACACCGAACCCTTCACACACTCGTCCACTTCACAATTTGAACCTTGGACTTATTCAAGAAGAGCTAAAGCTTGATCCATTATGTTGTTCCCTAAACAATCTAGGTTTAATTATTGTCAAACAATACATGTATAATTTCATATTTTATTTGAGAAAGTACAAGATTGTGCAATACAAGAGGAGCAAATAGTATAAGACCAACTTTTATTTTTCTTTTCCAAACAATATTATCCAATATTATCAATGACAATATCAATATCAGTAATCAAAGCAATGCACAAATCATCGCACACAAAAAAGACACAAATTTAAAGTGGTTCACCCAATGTGAGCTACTCCACGAAGAAAATATTTCTTTTAAATTTTCTCAACAAATCTCTTGGAAATCAATTCCCTATTCCAATATTTATGGACCTCTGTCCAAAGGAGACATCAATCCCCTATTCTTTGATTTGTGGATCTCTCTCCATAGGAGAACTCTTTCCCCTTTTCTATGGTTCATGAAACTTGATCTAGGATAACTCTATCTCCTCAACTGGTTCATGGATCTCTTCATAGAAGAACTCTATCTTCCCAGTTGGTTCATTGATCACACTCCAAAGGAGAACTCTTTCCCCTTACTCTGGTTTGTGGATATCTGTCCATAGGAGAACTCTATCCCATTGCTTTGGTTGGTGAACTTCTAGAAGACTTATACCCCCACTACTCTAGATTGTGGATCTCTCTCCACATGAGACCTTTGTCCCCACTACCCTAGCTAATAGATCTCTATCCATTGGATATTGTGGTTCTTTTTTATTTGTCACCTCCAAATCCTGCTCTCAACTTTATCTCAAATCTTCACCAAAATTTATCTCAAATCTAGCATATATTTGTTCTAAATCTGCTCACAAATTTGTACCAAAATCTGTCTCAAATATGCACTAAACTCTGTTTCAAATCAACCTCAAGCCTTAACACAAAGCTTGACAGATCAATAATCCAATTTGCTCTCAATTTTGTTTCAAGTATTTACAAGACTTGTTCAAACCTGCCTTCAAGCCTTCTCAAAGACTTGCTCAAAATTATCCTCAATCCCTCTCAAAGACTTACTGAGTTCTGTCATCAAGCCTTCACAAATACTTGCTCAATTTTATCCTCGAGCCCTCTCAAGGACTTGCTCAATTTTTCTCTCAAGCCTTCTCAAATACTTGCTCAATTTTCTCCTCAAGCCTTCACAAAGACTTACTCAATTCTATCCTCAAGCTCTCTCAAGGACTTGCTCAATTCTGCTCTCAAACAGTTTACAAATCTTGCTCAAATAATTCCAGATCTTGCATACAAAATATACTAAATCTTTTTCAAAAAAAAAAACTCTTTTCACACATCCAAATTCTACTTGTCAATTTTCTCTCAAGATCAATCACACAAATGCTCAATTTCCCTTATTAAAATTGATCTAAAATATCTTCTCAAATGCTATCAATATCTCTCAAATCAATGTTCAAAAGATTTCATAAATATGCCTAACTTGTTTTCAATCCTAGTGCAAGTAGTTCATACTCTTCATCTCAAAATGTCTTAAACTCTTTCAACAATAGAAGCATAGATTATTCTCAAAATATATCCAAATGTTTCCAAAATATTTAACAATGAAGCACACAAAACTCACTCAAATATTTCTAACAATGTTTATCAAATAATATTTTTCACTCCACCTTATTTTTCACAACATTCATTCCAACAAACACTTCAAACAAATGATGATGTGCCCATACCTCTTAATTGCTCTTTTGGAGATATATCATCAAAACCTGTCTCACAAATAATCAATCCTTCTTATACCACTTCAAGGGTTAGATAGCAATAGTCTATTTCAAAACCTCCATATGAATATTCCACCTCAATAGATATTTCATCATATAAATATTCAATAAAATGTCAAGCCACTTTTACAACTTATTACTCCTAACTTTGCAAATAAAATTTCATCAACAAAGCTCACCAATTACATAAGAAAAATATTTCATTTACACCTTATATCTCCTACTTGTCATTAATGCATTTCCAAAAGATAAATAAATCACCACTTTAATTTTATCCCAATGCACTAGCAAATAAACAACCTTAATCCTTTACATAAGAAAAAGAAATCATTTCATAACCCATTTTATTGCAAAAATAAAATTAACACAAAAATCCTTATATCTCGTGGCTAGCACATACCTTAGCAACTTTGAACTTTGGGAATAAATTAATCCCTTGTTATTGTATGTCATCAGGAATCAAACCCATGCTGCCTACTAGGCCTGTACCCTACCCATGACTAGTCCATTACGTGGGCTGGCCATCCACATGAAACCAAAGGAGCACAAGCTCCTTGATATTCTTCACCACCAGCACTAATAAGAAATTCTAACCATGCAAAATAAAAGGGCCTCCGCATGAATCGAACATCGCTACTTCTGCCCTACACATGATGTGCAAGCCAATATTGTCAGCTCAGCTACCACCTCACTTCGAGTGGGGATAAACCCCTTCCAAAGTTTGACCGATGTTTAACTTCAAAAATCATGAAATTTGTTTTTTTCCTCCATCGCATCCAAATGAAAATCTAGCAAGGAAAAAATTCAGGGGTGATTAATTCGAACACACTTTGCTTAGGCTAAAATTTAGCCTATAAATATACATATATTTTTACATATGACATCGGATCACTTGCAATTCTAAATTGGTTCTTTGAATTTAATTATTATTTTTATTTAATATTTAAACTTATGGTTAAATGTTAGTTAATTATATTTTTTAACCTTAGTTTTAAATAATATACTTAGCTCCTTGATAAAATATTTGGCCAATTCATTATCCAATCTCCTCTTTGAAAGACCTTGATGGCCAAGATATTATAATATTATCCTTTTTCACTTGCTCTCTTGGACATAGTCTTTAACTTGGGTCTTTAAGCCTCCTTCATACCTCTTATCCATTAACTTAGAACCCATGGTCCCAAGTGCTTTGGAGAGAACCTTACCTTTATTTCATAGCACATTAACCTTTGACATCAATGACCATGCAACTTTGACATCAATGACAACCAAAGTGCTCAACTTTCTAACATAAAGCAATTTCAGGCCTCAAAGAACCTTGAAACATAGGAAAATTAATATTGATTCAAAAGCTCTTTTCAATTATAATCTAATGAAAGTGGTTTCATAAAATTTTATTGAGTATTGAAAGAGATATAGGGTCTGTAAGTGAGTACCACGTGATTAGGTAGGCATTACAGTCAATTGGGTAACCAGATACAATGCTAAAAATAGGCCATTTGGGAGGTCAATTATTCTTAGAATGGCATGTTTATATTTACCAAAAATATATTTCTAAGAAACATCTAATTAAGTTGGTTTCACATAATTTTACTGAGTATTAAAATAGATATGAGGTCTGAAAGTGAGTGTTGCATGATTAGGCAAATATTACAATCGACAGGTTAACTATATAACATGTTGAAAATAGGTCATTTGAAAGGTTAATTTATTTTGAAACATAGGGAAGACTATATTTTACCATAAATATCTTTCTGACATGCATCTATTGGAGATGGTTTCATGAATTTTTACTAATATTTGAAGGATATATAAGACTATAAAGTAATGTCATTTATGTTGTCAAGGAAATTGTCATGCCTACAATGTTTGAATTTAAGTAGGTTTGAGGTGCTAAGGCTATGAGAACATAGACGTGTGGGTACTTGCTGGAAATCTTATTCCCATACTATTCTCATGGGAGATGTTATTTTCTATTTTGAAAGGTTTACCATACACAATAATAGGAATAAGAATCATAACAAATTTAAGACACAGAAATTGGGTATCTCCGATTAAAAAATTTCAACTGAGAACCTAAGTTTTTGGATGATTAACTATTATGCACAAGCCCAAGCAAACAAGAGAAAATTTACAAAAAATTAAAGGTGGATCCCCAATCCATGTAGATTGGGGTATGTTGTGCGAGTGCAACAACAAATGATAACTTTTATGTGAAATGCACTTGAGCATTTTGGAAATAGAACAGATCCTATCTAAAATAGTGAAATTATAAGACCAACAAAACCAAAATTTGGCATCTTTCCAATGTTGGGTTTAAGCCATTAACTTAAAATTAATACTCAATTTTTGTTTCAAAAAAAGTGTGTGTATGAATCCATTTTTATTCTAGAATCAATTAATATTTTCCACCATAGTTTAAAAATCATGCTAGTTCACCCCTAACCAAACATTGGTCTACTAGTGATGAACTTTCTCTCATAGGTAGACATGTCACAAACTATCGAATATTTGCTCCATTTCTAGCTAGTCATTTATAACTCCAATGGATTTATCTTTGATCCCACTCTAAACCTTACTCTAGTTATAGCTAGGCATTCATAGCCCTCGTAGAGGTTGTTTGAATTACCCAAGCACTTGAGCCCTCATTTTATCAGGGAATACATTTATTTTGCTCAATTTACAAGTACTAGGGTGTACTTAAGGGTTGGAAATCACTATGGAAAGAGTCAACATCTAGATGGCTTTCACCCAAGAAAAAAATTGTAATTATTTCATTCCTCCTAATATGAAATCTCTTTAAAATATTTTTATTGTGGTGCTACAACATCCTTTTGCATTACTTCTAGATTGACTTGTTTTACTCCAATATATGGATGTAGCCTAAACGGATAATCAATTCAATCTCTACTTTATTGAGTTTAGAGTAGGATCTTTCATCTCCAAATAATAAAAAAAACACTTTGACCTTAGAGTAATAAAATTTCGTTGCACTTGATTGGTTTGAGCCAAAGAGAGGAAAGTACAATATAGAGTAAAAGCAAAAAAAAATGAAATGAAATAAGACCAACACACAAAAATATCAAAATAACAAAACTATGTACAAGGTTTATTTATAAGGTGGTATTGGAATACTGTCAAACACTAAATTAGTGTTTGAGGAATTTCCCATTCACTGGTAATGTAACATCCTCTCTAGTTAATTTTTTTAGCCTAAAGGTATTCTCTCATAGAATATCTGAAGAACACAAGCTTATACTGAGAGGGGGGGTGAACAGTATAAGACCTCTTTTTACTTTTTCCTTTATACTTCAAAACAGTAAAGCAATATATCCAAAGCAATATCAAAGCAATGCACAAAACCATCCACAAAGTGACACAACAATTTACATGGTTCATCCACAAAACTTTTCTTTAAAAGTTATCTCAAAGTTCTTTGGGAAATCTTCCCAATTACAATGTTTATGAGCCTCGGCTCAAAGGAGAAACCTTCCCCCAATCTAAATTTATGAGCCTCTGCTCAAAGGAGATACCTTCCCCTACCTCTCGCTCTGTTGGTGATCCTCTATAAGACCTCTGCCTTCGCTGCCCTTAGCAAATTGAAATCTATCCACAAAAGACACCTGTCTTCCCTACTCTGGCTGGAGACCTCTATCCTCAACTCTATCACCTCAAAGCTAGTCCTCGAATTTGCACTAAACACAGTCCTTCGGTTTAGCACAAATATCCTCATCCTCTGTCTTTGATCAGCACCAAACACAGTCCTTCGGTCTGGCACAAATATGTCCTCAGGTTCTTCTCATAGAACCAATACACCTCTGTCCTCAAGTTCTCTGATAGAACTATCAACCTCAGCTTCACAAGTCCTCAACAAAACCTGTCCACAATCTGCTCACAAGTCCCCAATGGAACCTGTCCAAAACCTGCTCACAAGTCCCCAATGGAACCTGTCCAAAACTCTGCTCACAAGTTCATCAAAAAAACTTGCTTGGCATGAACCCACAAAGAGAATGGTTAGAGACCCAATGTGATTCATCCACCTCATAGAAGCATAAAGAGAATTGTTAGAGACTCAATATGTTCTATACTTCACTCCCAATCTCAATCTCAACTCAATTTCAAATCTCAAAAGAATAAGATAGATGTAGTATGCTTTTCTCAAGAACATGAAACACAACCCAACAATTGCCAACCATGCAATATCTCATATAACAATGATACTCATGTTCTTTCCAAAACCAATATCTTTTCTCAACCAAAGGAAACCTTGTTGAAAACCTTTTCACTCCAATATTATTTTAGGAAAACATACACCAATCATACTCATAAGAAGAATGTGCCCATACCTTATTGTAGTGAAGAAGCCCCTTTGAAAATCTGCCACAAACACAAAATTCTTTTGCCAATCTTCACAAGGGTTAGTAGATCACAACATAATCAACATTACTCCACTTTTCAATAATCATCATCAAGGTTTTTAATTGCACAACTTCCTTATCTCTCCTAAAACCACTTGTACCATAAAATAAAATAAATCACAATATTACATAACCTTATAACTCCCAAAATTCTAATAGTTCAAACAACAAAGTATTATCATCATTAAATAAAAATGATGGGCATACCTTAGTAGCATTTTAAGCCTTCGTCAATACTAGAACCCACGACCTCTCAAGTCGTGCAAGCCCTAGCACTAGGGCCTCAACCATGTGGACCACGCTACTCACGTTAACCAAGGAGCACTTGCTCCTTTTACTTTACTTCCACCGACACGAGGGCAAAAACCAACCAGTCTACTGCAATGAATAGAGCAAAAGAACTAGATGGGATATTTAATCCGTTACTCTCACGTCGTTAATTTGTCTTTTTGTTGCATTATCGGAAACACCCTTCCACGAAGATGTGCATTGCTAGCTCCACTGTTGAATCCAATTTAATAACCAGTTTACTGCTGATCCAATTTTTCATCTAACCATACACAGCCGATAATGTTGTGTTCTCCATACTTCCCTGCTCCACGCCCTTCTGTGATGTGATCTTGCCTAAAATTCATCGAGAGTCTGCCTCAAACTCTTCTCTCTGCTATCTACTGCTGTGCACGTCCTTGCTGTATCTTGAATGCTCTTGTGCTCCTTCGATGAAGAACTGTTTGTGTTCTATCTCTCCTTTCCTATCGAGGACACTCAAAGGAAATAAAAACATTACAACATCAATAATCTTACCACCATATTCCTTTTCACCGTTGTGATGTCTCTGGTGCGCACGTCAAAGATGTTCAAATTGCTTGCTTCACAAATATATCCCTTCGCTGCCTTAAGTTCTGCCTCCTCCACAGGGTGTGCACATCAAAGATATTAGAATCACTTCTTTCACAAAGATATCCATTCGATGCTTCAAGTTTCGCCTTTTCACACGGTGCACACGCTGAAGGTATTCGATGATCCGATAGTTTGAGCACTATTGATCTTCGCCACTCGAAGAATGAGAACTCAACCGAACCAGTTCGCAAGGCATGTCTCTAATATCAAATGCTGCACTTTCATTACTAAGAGCTTGATCTTCGTGCACCCATTTTAATATAGACCGAGCATCATTTGAGTCTTCACCGTGAGCCCTCCTCGTTGGCGCTGCTTTCGAGCATCATTTTTCGTTAGCGCAGGGGCTCCAACTAAATCGAAATTGCAGAAGGATTCATATCGAGAACATCCACTCTAAAATGAATTCCATTGCAACCTTTTATATGTACTTCGATGCATTATCAAACATGTCGGCAAATACTTTAATTTAATTTTAAAATATTAATTTAAATTTTAAAAATAAAATTTAAACTAAATATTTAAAATTAAATATCTTCATCACCGGGGCACCTTTTTCAACAAAATGAAGAGCCAAATTGGATTTTAAGAAAAACCCATTTCAAATCTGTTGTCCATTGTTTTAAATAAAACCTTTTATTTTGTCTGCCTTGGTTTTCACAAAAACCCTTCTACTTCTTTACATTAATGACAACATCAACACTTGAGCAAAGGCAATGTACCCAATGTACCCAAAATTGCCAACAATATCTAATATCTAAAAGAGTCCTAGCCAAAGGGGATCAAATTTCCTATGGTCACCTTTCTTTTCTTTTCATTCCTATCTAGAATCAAGTTGAATTCTTCGCTCATAATCACATGTCGATTTTATAGATAAATCAATAGATTCCACACTTGATACCACAATTCACACTTGGAAACAATATTATTTAGTCCATAGAGGTTAATTAAATTGAAAGTTATCTTTAGGGATGTTTCAAGGAATTTTAAGCAGATCTAATTGCTTCCTAATTTTTTTTCCATAATTTCAAAGGTATTGCTTTTCCACATAATGGCTAAACTGCCTGACTACCCACTTGCACTGATTGCTACTATTTTATTGTGTTTTCAAATCTGATCTTTCACCTATATGAAATATTATTCATTCATATTTGTGTCTTGGATTATGATATTATCTGGTTTTTCGTGGCTAATTTTTCATCTCAAAGATATTCAATTTTGGGAAGCCAAGACCCCTGATTTTCTAAGAGAGAAAATTCATTTAGCTAATTTTTTCCTCACTCCAATCTTGAGTCCTTTGTCCTCAAGCATGAGCTAGGTCCTATCAGCAATAGATTCACAAGTTTTCTTCTCCCACATTGTTTTGTTATTGGATCTACCCACTATTTTAGATGTACCTCCTATACCTATTTCACATTACTTTTTTTGGGAATGTATTTCAATGTCATGAATAGTTTGAGTTTTAAATGATTAATTTGGATTGTTCACATTGTCCATTTCAAAATTATTCTCAAAAGGGATTAAGTTAGGGGAAGAGAAAATCAAACTTGGAACAAGAGATGTTTTTCCAAATTTTGTATTGTTGACCCACTGCAAACTAAAGTCACTTTGAAATCCCTCTTTTTTTGTTGCTTTCTAATTTTTTTATTTTTCATTTAGATCCTCTTCCATTCATCCTTCATTTTTTTTATTCCTTTTTTTGATATTATCTTCAACTGTGTTTTCTTTTAATCCCCAAATTGTTGTAGTGCCTCAAATTTGTTGGAGGTTTTCTTTTGAAAATTTTATTTTGAGGTGAACAACCCTTATTTTTTTTATCTCTAGCCTCTTTTGTTATGGACCTATTCGTAAACATCCTTATTAATCTCTTTCACCTAATTTTCTATTAGAGGTATCTTCAGACAATAATGGGTGAAATTACCATACTCATGACACCAAAGATATTTTAAATGAAGATATTCATAATCTAATTTTTGTTCAATCTAGAATAAGTCCACATTAATCATTACTACTTCTGGTAGTATAATTTTAATGTTTACCTGGATGCAAATATGGATCACTACCGAATTTGCACCATTACTCTTTATAAATTTGATGGATTTCTTCAATTTATTACCTATCTCCTCCAATACTGAGTATTTTTCTCAAAAACCTAGGTAGAAAAGGTAAAAAAACCCAAACTGGAACATCCCTCGGGTTCTCCTCTAAAAATTTGAAGCTGATATGCCATGAGATTAGGTATAAACCACTTCTTCTCATGAAGTAAGGGCCCTACTCAAACAACTTTTCTTTGTCCTTTGGGGAGCTAAAAACAACAATGAAAAAGCCCTTACCTTCTATAGAAATATCGATGCTTTCCTATAGCTTTGGCATCTAATTGAAATTAACCCATGCTCTATGTGTAATATCTCTATTCCACATTCCATAAGAATGAAAAATCGATGTGTGTTTATTCAAAAGAACAATTTCCTCGTTGACCTCTTAGATTCTCACTTTCATTGATGGATTGCCATCCAAATTTTTCACAAAGACCTAGATTTCCTTCCTCTTTTTCATTGATTTTCTTGCCCGATATTTATGAACCACCTTATATGCTTCAGAAAAAGCCACACTTAATAAACCTCATATATTTTGTTCTAGTATGGGCATAACAACCCCCTCAAAAGTACCTTTCATAAGTTGTAGAGACCAAAAAAACATCAAGCAACGCACAAACCTTTTAGGGTTTGCGATCACCTAAAGTAACTCATCCACAAACTACATGTTATTATAGCAAACCATATATTATTGTACCTATGAGAGTTAAATACATTTATTATTTTTTACTATACAATTTAAATTTTTTAAATTGTTGAACTTTCTCTTCTCATCCTTATATATATTTTTAGGATTATGATCTCAATACCATAATATTTACATAGTGATGTACTTGTAGAGCTATGGAGAAACTAATAGATATTTTTAACATTATGATCCATTATATTTTGATATATTATACAAAGGGAGATAAAAATCATAAGGTGTAGAATAATATGAAATAAAGTAAATATTCTAGATGACTAAGAAATGCAATAAACAAAAATGATATAAATGAATACAATGTAGCCATGGAGGAAGTCAACACTTCATTAATAAAGCTACTAGACTACATTGCATCCATCACCACTAGATGGTGATCCACACATAACTATGAATATGCTCTAAGCTACTGTGTCACCGACTCTCCTTGTTCTATATCTATCTAATAATGAGGCCTTCCTTATATAGGTAAAATAGGATACTTGACCAACACTCTATCTAGTTGTACAAGTGACACCTTACACATTTACAAATTGCACATTAAAACTTGTGCATTTATTACATTGCATGAAGTAACTAGATAACTTCCCCCTAAAGTAATCTATTGTCCTAAGTATGTACCTTGGAAGATACATTTGCATAACCCAAATATTGGAATATAATATATTTCTAACATCCCCTTGTATTAAATTATTTGGGTATTGAATACTTTGTCTTCAATATGTATCTTCATCTTATTCATGGGCTTTGTACTCTTCCTCTACATTCTTCGTAACATATTCAAGCAAATAGTCAGTATTTTTGTAATATGTTAGATTTTCTGATAGATATTTCATTTCATAATCCTCTGCAAGTTCTTCCAGTTCTTTAATTTCTTCTATTTTCTAAACTAGGTGATCTCTATGATTTATCTTATGATATTCCAGTTAAGTATAATTGGTTGGTCACTAAAATTACTATTGATGAGGGTTATTTTGGTATTATTGTAGTCAAAACTAATTTTTATTATCCATTTGATTTTCTTGCTTCTTGTTTTTAGGATTGTATTTGCAATAGCTAATACTCTGGCATTTATTTCTACATATATGATAATACCATACTTTCCTTCCTCTTGTTAATGTAGAAATATTTCCCTATGGATTATATTTTGATGCCAATGCAGTGTTAGTCATCTCATATTTCATATTCTTGAAGTATGTTGCCCAAGTCATCAAAATAAGTATCTTTACTTAAGACATGTAAAGATGTTACCAAATGCTTATAGCTTTCTAGAAGTGCTCTCATGGTTACTTGAGTAAGAACTTCATCCTTAACTGCTTCTCCTAAGGTCACCAATTTCCTTTTAATATTTGCTACCTTCCTTAGGAATAATTATATGCTTTCCCCATTATTCATTTTTAATGAGTAAAGTTGAGTTTGAAGATGAAGAATACTTACCTTATTCTTTCCTTAAAATATTTTATCTAGGCTTGTCCATGCATCTAAAGTTGTTTTAGTTGAAATGATATAAGGTTGAATCTCATCAGTGATAGCAAAGGTTATTATCATTAGAGATTTTGAATCATTTTCTTAAAACTTTAGGATTTCATTTTCACATGTGGTAGGCCTCTATGTTTTCCCATTTACAAAATCCCAAAGTTTTCATACACTAAGATTTCTTTCACTTTATTTTTCCAAGAGAAATAGTGTCTTTTTACATTTGATACAAATCAGATTTTGTTCCCTTCAAGAACACAAAACTAATTTCTTTTGAAAGTAGTATAATAGTGCAAATAAATCTAATAGAATTTATTTTTAATGCACTAACAATTTACCTTATCACTCCAATGAACTCTCAAGATAACACATGTAATCAATTTACTATAACTTAATCAAGAATAACCTAAAATGAATCTTCAAGAGTTATTCTTCAAATTCACTACAACTAATATTGTAGGGCTTAGTCTTCTTTTCTATTTCCAAATTAGATTATAGGTAGTTGATATATATAATTCTGAAATCTAATCAACTCTTAATTAATGTTCAAATGAACCTTAAAAACAAACTTTTTCTTTTTGCACTTTTGAAGACTATAATATACTTTTTCCTCATGCAACTTTAATCCGGATAAGGTGCTCTACTGAATCTGATAAGTAGTCTAATTAATAATTTAGTTAGCACTAGTAGTTGCATAAATTTTTATAACCTTATATAACTTCTTTTGTTGCTTCTATAGAGGATGTAGATCTTGGTGTCTAAGATCACCAAGTTTCTGCTTCAAGTAGGATTTTGTATCTCTTTGTATACTATTTTGAATAGCTCCTTCTTCACCAAATGATGATCCTGAACTTTCCTTCATGAGCATAATATTTGGTGGTTTGTTCTCCTCTTGTGATCTCCTTATTTTTCTGTAGATTTGAAGAAGCCTCTATATCTGAAGTGGTGCCTTATTGCTGTGAGAGGTAATCTTCAAATCTCCTAGATTTGATGAGATTCTTTTGTCTTCAAGTCTTCTTATCAAATTCTAAATTCAAGTAGGATATTCTTCTCAATATTTTTAATGTCTTAAGGTATTTCACTGGATTATTCTTCTAAAATTTGGCACTCCTTGCCAAATTCTCCTTCTCTTGGACTAGTTTTTGAATGGTGACAATTGTCCCAAGTCCTTCACTATCAAGGGCTTCTCCAATGAGATCTCCTTTGATGATTTCTTCAGTAAGGCTTTCCTAGAATTTTTATGGATGCTCTATGAGAACTTCCCAAGGTCTTTCATCTTGCAACTTCTGTTGGTATTCCCTTGAGACCTATTCAACCTTCTTCTCTTGGAAGTGTTGGTGGTGTGATCTACTATTGGATCTCTAATTCTGCTACTTCTATATTCGAGTAGGACTCTCCTAGTCCTTATTCCTCTTATTACAAGTATGGAAGTCCTATATCTTTTGCTTTAGGTACTGAATTGATTTTGAAGAAGATACTCTTCCTAACATTCTTGTAGGAATTTTTCCAACTCACTGAATCTTCTTTTCCTACAACAAAAATGTTAATATCAAAAGTTTAATATGCTTTTGAATCAAATATTTCTTTTGAATTATTATTTAGGATCAAGGATTTTGTGGTCTATTTCAGTATCAAGGCTTCTATGGCCTTTTTCATTATCAAGGCTTTCATGGCCTTTTCAGTATCAAGGATTTTGTGGTCTTTTCAGTATCAAGGCTTTTGTGGCCTTTTCAATATCAAGACTTTTGTGGCTTCTACTTCAAGGCTTCTATGGCATTTTATTCAAGGCTACTATGGCATTATTCTATAAAGGCTTCTATGGTATGTTCTTCAAGGCTACTATGGCCTTTTTGTATCAATGCTTCTATGACCTATTATTCAATCTATAATGGAGATCTTTAGTCTCCTGGCTTCACCATGCCTCTTCTTTAGAAGTCTTCCTCTGCAGTGTTCTTCTCCTGCTCAAGGAAGTAATATCTGCACTATGAGGGCACATCAACCTTTGGGCCACAAATTTAGAGGCTCCTATATTTCTATGATAGGACGAGTACCAATCCTATGAGAATTAATTATTTGCATAAAAAGAAACTTTGGATAACAGTTTGCAAATTCTAGATATCTTGGATCTTCACTAGATGATCTATCAATCTAGTGGATTGAATGTTGAGTCCTTGTTTTCATAAGTTTTTTCTATAACTTTGTGGAAATACTATTAGACATTTTGAGTCCCTAAGCTAATATGTTGTCATTGATGTCAAAAGATCATTTAATGTCAAAAGGATCAAGGAAGGATTTTTTGTAAAAACCAATACAGGAAAAATAAAAGGTTTTATTTAAAACCATGGACAACATATTTGATCTGGGTTTTTCTTAAAACCCAATTTGGGCTTTCGTTTCATCAAAAAATATACGTTGATGATGGAGATATTTAAGTTTTAATATTTGGTTTAAATTTTAATTATTTAAAATTTGAATTCAAATTTAAAACTCAATATGCAAGATTTTCGTTGACGTCATCAAGAAAATAAAAATTCATATTTCCACCGATGTCTTTGATATTATTAAACGACTATATAAATGGGGATTCAATTGATTATTATTTTATCCTTGCTCGTGTAATAAAAGTGTTGGCTATCGAATAATTTATGAGCTTGTGCGAAATTCTTGAAAAGTGTGGCAATGAATAACACAGACTGCATTCGGAGAAACAAACATCGTGGGCAGCATGGCACATTCGCATGTGGGCCTTGGCTAATGCATGGGGCAGACGAAAACACCAAGGATCAAATCCCCTTGACTATGTTTTTTGGAAAGCATGAGAGAAGTGCTTCGGTGCCTTTGGTTTTGTGAAAGGTGGAGATGAGCATCAGGCACATTGCACCTTTCCCTTTCCAATGAGCGGCTAGCTTGTGTGGAATATTAGTCACGACTAAGACGCTCACGGTGTGGGCAATTCGGGGCTTCGAATCCCCTTGAGGAGGTAATTATGTTTTACATTAATTTAATTTTTTTTAGCCCTAAGGTAAGAGTTATAAGGTTGTTAGTGGAAATTAAAGTTTTAATTAAGCTTTGTTATTTGGGTTGTATTTATTATTGCAAAACTTGAGGGGTTTAATGATTTGTTTGATTATTATTAAGAATTGAATTTAGGAGAAATAAGGAGTTGTTTTAAAATATTTTTGAAAGGCTTATTGATTATTATTTTGATAAGGATTTTATTAAAAAGGGACTTTGGTGGATGTGTTTATTTAGTTGGAGTAAAAAGGGTGTAAATTGAGTTATGCTTTATATTGTGATTATTTGAAGTCCACCAACCCTTATTGAGATTGGAAAGGAAAGTTGTGTTTAAGTGTGGTAAATTTTGTGGACAACTCCTTGGCATCAAACACGTATGGGCACATTCTCATATTGATTTTTTATTGTGGTTGATTTTTGAAATATCTTTGGAAAGAAAAGTATTGATTGTGGTTTCCATTTTTGAGAGTTTTTGGTTTAATGTTTCAAGGTTTTCTGGTTTGTGAGTTGTAATTAAACCTTGTTTTAGAAGCATTGTTGTTGAAGCCCATTGATTGTGAAATGAACTTGAACTTGAGTTAGAAAAGAACATGAGTATAATTGTTATGTGAGATTTGTGATTGAGCATTTTTGGAAATATTTTGAGTTGGTTAAATACATGCTTGGACTAGGTTTTGTGAGAAAGGATTGTTCCTTGAGGTGATTGGTTGAATTGAGTTGATTTAAGCCTAGTCAAGTGGATGCATGTGGTTGTTCAAGTTCCTAGAAACAAACTATTTTATATATTGATTTTATTTGAGATTGAGATTTAAGAATAGAACATATTGAGTCTCTGTCAATTCTCTTTATGCTTCTATTGATTTGAGATTGGTATTTGAGTATAGAACATATAGAGTCTCTAACAATTCTCTTTATGCTTCTATGAGATTAATTTGAGTTCAGATTGGGATTTGAGTATAGAACATATTGAGTCTCTAACAATTCTCTTATGCTTCTATGATATTGAATTGAGATATTGATTGAACATTGAGCTTAGAACATATTGAGTCTCTAACAATTCTCTTTATGATTCTATGTGATTTGATATAAGTCTCTGAGAAGGCTTGTGGACTTATTTGAGTTAAGATTTTGTGAAAGCTTACTATGCATATTTGAGCAAGTTCTAGAGAGGACTTATTGAGCAGATTTGAGCAAGTCCTAGAGATGACTTATTGAGATGATTTGAGCAAGTACTAGAGAGGACTTATTGAGAATATTTGGACAAGTTTTGTGTGGACCTGTTGAGTAGATTTGAGCAGGTTCTATGTGGACCTATTGAGTATATTTGAGTAGGTTCTGTGTGGACATGTTGAGCAAATTCGAGCAGGTTCTATGTGGACCTGTTGAGCATATTTGAGCAAGTTTTGTGTGGACCTGTTGATCAAATTTGAGCAGGTTCTGTGTGGACCTATTGAGTAAATTTGAGCAGGTTATGTGTGGACCTATTAAGCATATTTGAGTAGGTTATGAGTGAACCTATTGAGTAGAATTGTACTAGACTAACTGTATTGTGTTTAGTACAAGAGATTGAGCAGAATTATGCTAGACCTACTGAACTATGTTTTGTATAGTATTGAGACAGATATTTGGATATGACAGAGTATAAAGGATAGAGTCTCAGTGGATAGATATTCAGTAGCTAGGGCAATTGAAAATAGATCTGAGTGAGGATTATTCAAATGGAAAGAGATCCACTAGTCAGTGCAGCATAGAGATGAAGTCTTCTAGAAGATCACTAGCCAGAGCAAAAGTGAAAGAGTTCTCCTATGGAAGAGATACACAATATTGATATTAGGGGATTAGCATCTCCTTTGGACATAAGTTCATAAACATTGTAATTTTGAAAATATTCCCAATAGATTATTTGAGAAATATTTAGAAGAAATATTTTCTCTATGGAGGTAGCCCACACTGGGTGAACCACATTAAAATCTGCGTCTCTATTGTGTATGATGTTTTGTGCATTTCTTTAATTACTGCTATTGATACTACTATCTATAAAATACATAATATTGATTTGAGAAGAAAAGTAAAAAGCGGTCTTATATTGTTCACCCCCCCCTATCAGTATAATCTTATGTTCTTCAATTGGTATCAAAGTGGGTTTCTTTATAAGAGTTTGAAAACTTGAAGGAAAATCGGTTTAAGAACACGATGGATCAAAAGGATTAAAATAATGAGGTCTTCAATAATGCAGTACCAGTATTTGACAAAAGTGGCTTCCTTTATTGTACTGATGAGATTTCACCTAACGACACTTGGAAATGAAGTTTGGGATGCAATGGAATTTGGATATGATTCAGGAGCTAATACTCCTACATATAAGGAAGGTAAGCTTCTCATGCATGCAAATTCAAGAGCTATGAATGCAATTATAAGAGGACTACATATATCATAATCTATGAAGGTTATGGAATGTACAACAACAAAAGATATGTGGGAACTATTGCATACCATATATGAAGAAGATAAAAGTGTTAGGAAAGCTAAGATCAAAAATCTCAAGGGATATTTTGAGAACATAATAATTAGGGATGATGAAAGCATTCGTGACTATCTCAACAAGGTTGATTAACTTATACATGAGATGAAATGTCTTGGAATGAAGGTTGATGAATTTGATGCTTGTGATAAGATCATGAGAACTCTTCCAAAAAGGTATAGTGAAAATTTTTCTACCATAGAAACATCAATTGATAGTGATAATCTAACAAGAAATATTTTTCTTGGTATGCTTACAACTTTTGAGATAAGAATAAAAGATCATATTCCTCCAAAATAAGTTACATTCAAAATGGACAGTAATAAAAAGGGTAAGAATACAGAATCAAGCAATGAATCTTCTAGTGATGAAGAAGCTAACTATGGTAGAAGAGATAGAGGTTCCAAAATACTGATAGATATGAGATATATTAAGTGCTTTATTAAAGAGTTATATATTGGTTCTAGTTGAAGAGGCTTAGAAAAGGAAGAGTACAAAAATATCATTACCCTCTTTTTTACATTGGTTCCAAATAAAAGGAGATGAAATAATTTAATAATGTTTGTTTAATAAGATTTTGTAATATAATTTATAAGATCATTTTACAAATTATGTAAAACACATTGAAAACGATTTTAAATTATGTTATGTTAAATGAATAAGGTGGTTTTATTGATGGTATATGAATTCTTGATGGTGTAATAATTACATAGAATGTTGTACATTCTCTTCATTCCATGAAAAATCCAAGTATGCATATACAATCATATATAAACAAAGCATGTGATATTGTTTGCTAGAGTTTTTTGCATGATATTCTCACAATTTTTAGTTTTGATCAAGGTTGGTATGAATGGAATAGATATTATAGTAGTCTAAAATATTTTATGTTGGTCAATTGATCCTCTCATAAATACTATAAATAATCTTGTTGACTTCATCAGGTTAACGTGCTATCTCCTTATCTATTTTTTTATTCTTGTGGAGGTATTAGAGAGAGTTATTCAAAGACACAAATGGAAGAAAAATAAAATATATTCAATTTCCAACAAATCGATCCTTTGAATGTCACCCTCAATTTATTGATTATGCCTTTCTTTTGGATCATCCATTAGTTACGAAGGCCATCAATTTTAAATCATTATCATACTATGAGAAGGTTGCTAAATAGTTGTTTAATGCTAAAAAAACCCAAGATAATTTTTATTAACATTGTCCCAGGTTTATAATGGATTATTGTGGACATTTTAGGTTCTAAAAATTAAAAAAATTTCACCAACATATTTGGGTATTTCTTTGTCTCATAAAAAAAGGAAGAAGGAGCTTTGGAACTCAATTTTGGATAGACTAAAATCTTGTTTAACTAGAAGACTACAACTCATAGAGACTATATTATAAACTACCTCTATATAAATGATACCATTTTTAAGATTATCAATAGTTATAACATCCAAATTTGATAAAATTCATAAATATTTTCTTTACAAAGCAAGGAAAAAAATAGATTTCATCTTTGTAGTGGGGTTTTGCAAAGAAAAAATATTACAGAGGCAGCCTTGTAGAATTGAAGACTTATGAGTTTGGTCGTAGGGGTAAAATTTTGTTGGAGATTACTCAAAGACTAATGAAATATTTGGGAAAAAATATTACTTGACCTAAGGTTGGTTTCAAATAAGAATTTGCTGCTTTACCAAAACATAAAAAAATTCAAGGTAATATAGGCTTGTTTGTTTTCTTTATTTTTTCTTATCCTTAAACCTTTGATTTTTCTTTAGAGCCTATTTAGATTAGGAGTAGATTAATTAAAGCACTAAATATAATTTTTGCTATGAAATTCTAATATTCCATTTATATTATAAGATAATAATTTGAGTGCAATGAATATTATTTTGGTAATTACAACTTGCATGGATTAAAATTTATCTTTCTTTGACCAGTTTCATTTATGCTCAACTTACGTATGTTCTAATACAATGCAATGCAATTATTTTTAGGTAAATAAGTATTTAATATTAATACAATATGCCTAAGAAATCTATCTCTTAGAGGCATTCCACCGTAGGTCCCTTGAAGAAACAATTATGATCGACCTTTGGGTTTATCCACATTAGCAAAGACCTAGACATAATTGAACCTTGGGGAAATGAATTCCCTTTCAATAGGGAACAATATTTGTTCCTAGTAAGTTGGCTTACCCTTGACATACCAATATTTGGCTTTCATCTCTTTATGCCCAACAAAAATAGCATGAGGGAGGAAGTTAAAGTGTTTCATTTGCATTTTCAACATGCCCTTTAAGTGGGGAGCTTGGTTGTCCAATTAATTTTAGTTTTTTTTTTGTAATATCATGATTTTAGCATGCTTTTAGACCTAGGGATAAAACGACTAATAGTTTGGACCAATGATTTTGATTTTGACCTTAAAACTTTATAAAATAAATCATCCATTCAAAAGGGAGAGTTATATGCTATAAATATGCAATTCACTTCCTTATTTTCTTACCAAACTCTCATATTTTTTTGGAAAATATATTTATTCTAATATTGCTCTCAAAATTATGCTTTTGTTGCTACTGCTTCATGCACTCTCTTCTTTTCTCTCTCACTTTTCTATCCAAATAAAACAAAAGCCTTTGACCACTAGCTCAATTCATTGCATGTAGGAGAATATGAAACAGTACCAAGATTTGTATCCAAAGGCCACTAACTATCATTTGAGAATAGGATTCCAAGGCAGATCAAACTCTCTATGAACATCCTAAGTGTGATCCTCCTTATTGTGGTGATATTGCAAGCAATTTTGAATAGAAATGAGAATTTTATTATGCTTGTTATGATATTATTTTGTCCTTAATACCCTAGGTGTCAAGTAATTGTTTTTACTACATTAGAATTAGCCCTATATTACTAGTATTTTCTGAATAATTTTGGTGCAATTATTTTTTAATGCTTCATTTTATTCTTACCTGAATTAGGAAATATTTTGGTCTTTAGTGTTAATTTATTGCTTTTTTGTCTTAGTTTAAGCATTTTAGTTTATATGTTATTAATTTGAAAAATTATATTAGATATTCCTCTTTTCTTGTAAAAATATCTATATTTGTAAAATTGCACTTATAACTAACTTTGTAGTTGGTGAAGACTCATGAAATTTGTTAGTCCTTAGATAAGACAACAATAAGCCATGTTGTTTGATGGATTTGGTTTTATTTTTTCACCCAATTATCATTTTTTTGCCATGTTTTTGCATCCTAACTTTTTGAAAACCCAAAAATAAGGAGAGTTATGATTAAGATACCTGTCCCCAAAAGCACATGTCCTAAAAATTTAATAATACCAATATTATCAAGATCATGATTCCATCATGATTTTACACATAGGGTTCAAATGGAACATGATTTGTATTGATGATAATGATTTTATGACCCTAAAAATGGAGAAAATTAGTCATTGAATCCAAAGGCAAAGCAACCTACTATAAATACCCACTGCACTTCCTCATTTTTTAACCAAAGTATCGTAGAACATTTACAAAATATTTTTATGTAATATTGCTTTCAAAATTTTATCTATTGCTACCACTTATCTCTCTCATCCTTTGGAGGTAAAATAAAAGACATCAATTGTTGGTTCATTGACTTCCACTAAATATGAGGTGCTCTATCAATATTTTTAGCCAAAGGTCATTGATTATTATTTGAGGACTGAATTCTAAGGTAGCTCACACCCTCTATGAACATCTAAGGCGTGATATATCATTTCTTACTATAGTGGTGTTGAAATAAAATTGAAATAGGAGTGAGGATTTTATTATGCTTGTTATGATATTATTTGGTCCTTGATACCTCAAGTAATTATTTTTATTGTATTAGAATTAGCCCTAGCTTCTTAGCATTTTATAGATGATTTTAGTGTAGTTATTCTTGAATAATTAATTTAATTCTTTCTTGAATTATAATAGTTTTCAACATTTAATATTAATATACTATTTTGCTTAGTTTAAGCATTTTGGTGTATTTGGTATTAATTTGAATAATTATTATTAGATATTTCCTTTTTCCCATAAAACATGTGTATTTGTTAATAGGCCACTAAAAATTGACTTTGTAGGTGGTAGAGAGTCTCATCCTTCTATTAAAATTCAAGGATGGACTAACTTTGTTAGTCCTTAGGTAGGACAACAACAAGCCAAGCTGTCTTGTGGTCTTGGTTTTCTTTCTTCCTCCAATTCTCACTTTTCAGCTATCTTTTATGATATTTTTACATCCTAAATTTAATAAAACCCAAAAATAGGGATAGAGTTACGATTAACGAACATTTTGACATGTTTCACAAAGGATGCATCCTAAAAATTGGAAATGCCAATACTACCACTTTAAGTGGGGAGCTTGGTTTTACGATTAATTTTAGGGCTTTTGATGCATTGTTGTGATTATAGCATGTTTACACTTAGGGTTAAAACAATGGATATTTTTTACCAAGTTTATGATTTTCGAACACTAAAAAAGAAGAAAAATAGTCTACTCAAAAGAGAAAATTATCATAAATAATGGATAGATTCTTGTAATACAATAAATGGTTGCAAACGAAGTATCAATAGTGCAGCAGAAGCAGCAGCCGCCATCAGTCGGAGAGGGGAGCAGCAGTCTCCCATCAAATTCGCCACTGTAGCAGCCGACACTGTAGAAGCCTGCATACTGTAGCAGCCGCCACTTTAGCAGTCCGTGCACGGTAGCGGTCACAAAAATTTTGGCCCTAAAAAAAAAAAAAAAAAAAAAAATGGCAGATTTTGGAGGCAACAAGTTGTGACGGATGGAGCAGCAAGGAGGAGGAGCGAGAGGTCTAGGGGCATCAAACCCTAGGTGTGGGACTTCAAAGGGTAGATCAGCATATGCGGCAGGTGGGGGCTCTGGCGAGATAGCAGGCCCCCAGGCGGAGGATGTGGAAAAGGAAGTTATATTGGAACCGGTCCAAGGGCGTTGGGCAGATGCGGTTGAAGATTTCTCTGAGTGGGACCAGGACTCTATGCGTCAGGATCAAAGGAAGACCCAATAAGGAGACAAAGAGAAACCTGGCAACTGGAGACCTTCATATCTTAATGCTCTTTTTGGTAAGCAAAAATTATCCGACTCTTGTTTTAATCTAAAATCTGTCAATGGTAGGTTGCATGTCCCGGATTCCTTAGCTCAGCATGTGGCTATGGAGGGCAGAACATCTCTGGTGGATAAATTTATGGGGGTGAGGCCGGACATGGAAGTCATAAGGAGATGGGCCATCCAAAAATGGCAGCCAAGGGCCGGTATGATGATTAAGGCTTTACCCAAGAGTTTTCTTTTGGTGACATTTCAATGTGAACAGGACATGGAAAGGACTCTCCAAGGAGGTCCTTGGTTTTTTGGGAAAAGGGGCTTGTATCTGAAGCGTTGGTCCCCCGATTTCAACCCCCAGACTCAGGTGCTATATTTGGCTCCTATTTGGGTTAAGATGCCAGGATTACCTCTGCTTTTTTGGAACGAACAAATCTTGGATGGGATAGCTACAGAGATTGGAGAACTAATAGCTATTGATCCTGCAACCTTGAGAAAAAAAAGACTCCTGTCTGCTCGCATGTGTGTGTTGGAGGACCTGAGTAAAGAGCTCCCTAAATCCATTATTTTGTCGTCTATGTTTGGCCTTCATACTCAGGTCTTTGAATATGAAAATATGTCTTTTAAGTGTAGTGTTTATGGGAAGGTAGGGCACCAGGGTATCCACTGCATTTCCAAGAACCAGCCCCCACTCCAAAATATTGATCCTCAAACCCAGAATAATATCCCTCCCCCGTAGATCTCCATTCCTACCCAACCTGGGCCTCAAGGACGTGGAGCTCAAAATCCGAATATCAAAGACCCTGTTCGCCCTATTGTAAGCAAGAGGCAATGTTTTAACCCTCCTCCCAAAAATTCCTATGCCCCGAAACCCTCTCACAGGGGAGCTGGTCCCTTTGATGGGAACCCTCAAGCTCAACCTGCTCCTAAGATGATACAAGCAAGCCTCGGAGCCAAATCACAAAGGAAAGAACCCCATAGATCAACGCACTGGGGCAAGTAAGTTTGATTGGGTGATACGGGAGGCCTATGGAGGCTCGGTGGAAGTGGTCCCATGTACTACAGAGGAATTTATGGGAAGAAATTCCAAGGAGATCAACATCCTAGTGGAGAACAGTTTTGATGCATTAAATCATTTGAAGGGAGATCATATGGACAGCCAAGAAGTGGAATCTGAGGTAGAGGAGACTCAAGAGAAGGATTTAGAGGAGAAAAATCAGAGGAAGGAGCAGGAAACTAATAATACAGGCAAGGATACTCAGGAGAAAGAGGTGAACCACCAAGATCAGTGTAACCCCAAAGCAGGGAAAAAAGAATCTACTAATCAAGAAGCTAAGAGCACGAAATCATCTCCACTATCAAAAAGACTAGTTAACCTGGAAAGCCAGATTTTTACCCCAAATACCAAGACTGACCTACCCAATATGGTTACTAGAAGCCAATTTAATCCCAAGGAACTTCAACCTAGAGCGGATGTATGGGGATATGGTTCAGTAGGAAGAGGGAAACCTAGCAATGCTGCCTTAAGGTAGAAAGAAGCAGAGCGAGGAGTGGCTGATGGCACTCAAGTAGTATTGCTCTTTGGGGCAAAGGCTCGAGGATCCAAAGCCCATAAATGAAGATTCTTTCATGGAATATTCGTGGGAGTAATCCTGCAAAAATAAGAGCTTTGTATGCTCTTAGACAAGAACACAAACCGGATATGATTTTACTGCAAGAAACTAAAATGGAGGAGAGTAGAGTTATTCCTTTTAAGAATAGGACTTGGAGAGAAGCTGAAGTAGTAGGCCAAGAGGCCACTAGAACAGCAGGAGGGTTACTGGTTATGTGGAACAAAAATGTGATTGATAGTAGAGTGATTCTGATGTCTAGTTGGTTTATTTGTCTCTTATGTGTGGATAAAACCACGCAGGAAGAGTGGATCTTAACGAATGTATATGCTCCAGCTTAGACAGGGACTGAGAAGGGTTATTTGGAGTCGCCTAGCTGAATTGAGGGAGACGGTCCCCAGCTACCCTTGGATTGTGGTGGGGGATTTCAATTGCTACCTTAATCCTCTAGATAAATTGGGGGGCTCTCAAAGAATAACTGCAGATATCTACGAGTTTAGAGATTTTTTTGAGCAACATGAGCTGATGGATGTGGACCTGCGTAGATTCTCCTATACATGGTCTAACAAAATATTGAAGGAAAACCAAATTCAGATAAGATTAGATAGGTTTCTTCTTTCTCAAGAATGCCTGGAGAGGTTTGGGGACTCTTCATTAACGACACTCCCAAGAATCGGGTCTGATCACAACCCAATTCTGTGGGAAATAGGGGAGGACTCTAAGAAAAGATACATCAGACCCTTTCGATTCGAACTTATGTGGTTCCAACATCAGGATCTCAAGGATCTGGTTTCCCAATGGTGGGACAAAAAGTATAATGGTTCGAAACTGGCCCAAGTGGCATGTAAACTAAGGAATGTGAAGGCTAACATTAGAGAGTGGAACAAAACTTCCTTTGGCAATATTTTTGTTAAAAAGGCAGAACTAAAAGACAAGATCAATGAACTACAAGAGAAGTCGAAGTCGAGCAGCATACAGAGGATCTGAGAAACCAGGAGAGGGAGCTGTTAGCAGAATACCACACGATGCTAGGATTTGAAGAAACATTTTGGAGGCAGAAATCCAGACTGCGTTGGTTAAAGGAGGGTGACAGAAATACAAAGTTCTTCCATGTCTCTACTCTTCACCACAAGATTACTAACAAAATTAAGGAGATCAAGATGGCCAATGGGTCTAACACCAAAGATATGGAAGACATAAGGAGGGACGTAGTTGAGTACTTTAAATCGTTGCTAGAAGATGTAAATCCGACTATTGAAGAAGAGGACTCTCTGTTGGCAGCCATTCCACCCCTCGTAACTGATAATCTTAATGGATTCTTACTTAGTCCTTTCACAAAGGAGGAAATCAAGAAGGTCATTTTTGACATGGATGGTAACAGCTCCCCGAGACCGGATGGCTTCCCTGCAGCTTTCTTCCAGAAGTTTTGGGATATCCTAGGCAATGACGTAGTGGAAGCTATAATTGAGGCTCAAAAGGACATGGAAATCCCAGAAGGAGTTAATGCTACTTTTTTAGTCCTCATCCCTAAAATAGTGGGAGCAATGGAATTTTCCAGTTTTTTCCCTATCAGTTTATGTAACACTCTGATGAAGATTCTCACAAAAAAAATCGCCAATAGGCTGAAGGTTATCCTTCCTTTCATCATTGATATGAACCAAGGTGGCTTTGTGAAAGGGCGAAAAATATTGGATGGTATCATCACAATTCATGAGGTTATTCATTCAATGGTGACTAGTAAGGAAGCAGGTATGTTACTAAAGCTTGATATGAATAAAGCCTACGACCGAGTCTCATGGCGGTTCCTCACCAAGATTTTGGGTAAGTTTGGTTTCTGTCCCCAGTGGATTAAGTTGATTTTTAGTTGTATCTCTACTACAATATTTTCTATCATGGTGAATGGGTCACCCTCCGGTTACTTTAAGAGTGAAAGGGGGTTGCGACAAGGAGATCCTTTGTCTCCATACTTGTTTATTATTTTAGCAGAAGCATTGGGTAGGAACATTTTAGCAGCGATGGCAGATGGTCAATTGGAAGGTTTTAAACCAGCCTCAACAGCAGATCCAGGTGTCTCACCAACAGGTTTATGGATGATACAATCATTGTGTCCAAAGCCTCGGTGCCTCAAGCTAGGAAGTTGAAGAGAATTCTAACCAAGTATGAGACAGAAGCAGGACAGTACATAAACTATAAGAAGAGTAGCATCTATTTATTTAACACGCCTGGTGGGAGGGAGGAAAGAATAGCTAACCTCTTTGGTTGTGGAAAGGAGCTTCTACCAGCAACTTATCTAGGCATGCCTATGTTCGAAGGAAGAATGAAGGCTACTTTGTGGAACTCAGTCATTGACAGGATCTCCAAAAATTTAGCAGGGTGGAAGGGCAGCCTTCTCAGCTCCGTAGGAAAAGCCTTATTAGTTCAAACTACTTTACAGAGCATTCCAATTCATCGCATGTCTCTATTTAGAATGCCTGCAAAGTTCTGAGCTACATTGGAGCTAATTCAACGCAACTTCTTGTGGTCAGGTTCAGAGGAGAGAAATAAAATTTCGTTGGTAGCATGGAATCAGGTGTGTGCAAGCAAGGATCAGGGGGGCCTGGGGTTAAAGAGAATGAAAGAAATGAATCAATCTCTTATTGGAAAATAGGTATGGAGATTTATCAATAATGATCAATTGGGATGGGTAAAACTTCTTAAGGCAAAATATATCAGAAATAATCAGGACTTCCTGAAAGCTGATAATCTTCCTAGAGGATCCTATTTTTGGAATTGTTTGCTCGAATGTCGAGAGGTAGTCGGGAAAGGCATCAGATGGAGAATTGGTAATGGAAGACAAGTGGACTTTTGGCAAGACTCGTGGTTGGAAGAGGCCCCTCTGAAAGATAACTTAGACCTTCAGGTCCTCCAACATAAACTTTCGAAGGAAATGGGAGGAAAAGTAGGGGATTTTATTGCTGTAGCATAGGAAACTTCTTCTTGGAAGAAAATCATAGTTCATAATATTTCAGAGCAAGAGAAGGTGGCCCTAACCAAACTCAATGATGCTTTAAGGGTGTTCCCGATCATTCTTGGGGGAGGAAGAGACAAGGCGATTTGGGGCAAAACTACAAGTGGGATCTATTCAGTAAAAACTGCCTATAAGTTAATCCACTCAGGATTCAATGGCTGGACTCCGACTTCTGTTATTTGGTTAAATAATTTAACCCCAAAAATAGCTTTCTTCTTTTGGTTGGCAGTTCAAAATAAAATCCTGACAACAGATAATCTGCAAAGGAGAGGTTTCCAATTCATCAATCGATGTATCTTGTGTGAGAAAGCAATAGAATCTGTAAGTCATATATTTCTAACTTGTGATTTTTCTTGTACAGTTTTCCAAATGATCCTGTCCAAATTTCATATAGATTGGGTCTGTCCAAATAGCATGTCTGACTTCTGCATACAGTAGGCTTCCCCCTTCCAGTGCAAAGCTTTTGACTTGGCTCTGGAAGCTCAGCTTACCCCATTTTTTATGGGGGATATGGAATGAGAGAAATAAGAGAGTATTTAAAGGACGTAAGAAAGATCCCAGGTTATGTGGTAATAAAATAATCAGAGCTTTGAAAGAAAACTGGAAAACTTTCTTCTTCAAAAATGAGACCATGTCTCTAAGGGAAAGGAGGATTTTGCGGAACTAGGGAGAGGAACTTCCAGACCTAGACATTACAACCAACCCACGGGATGGTGTCAAGTGGATACCCCCACACAAAAGTGGGTTAAGTTTAATTTTTATGGGGCAGCTAAAGGAAATTCGGGGGCTGCAGGAATAGGAGGAGTTTTGAGAAATGAGGAAGGAAAAGTGGTCCTTGCCTTTGCAGAGCCTTTGGGAACTCAAACAAATCATTTTGCAGAAGCCCGAGCTTCGCATGCAGCAATGAGAATTGCCAGACTTGAGGGTTATAAGGAAGTTATCTTTGAAGGGGATTCTCTTAATATAATCAAGGCAATTAATGAGGATAAAGACCCCAGCTGGACCATATTGGAGCTTATCCTAGAAGCAAAGATTCATAAATCTCATTTGGTTAATTCCCGAATCCAACACACCTTCAGATAAGGGAACCAGGCGGCGAATCTAATGGCAAATATTGCGGTTCGTTGGGGAGATGCAAATTTGGAAGGATAACTTCCCTCAAGAACTATTGGTGTTGGTCGCTAGATAAGAGCTAAGATCAAACTCGTTAGAGCATCGGGAGATCATAGGGGCTGATGATGAGTAATCCGACAGCTTGGAATTAGGCGGAAAAGGCATCCCATTTATCGGGGCCTGGGAGGTGACAAGTGTACAGAACAGCAACCTAGTGTTAGTAAGTGCTAGGTGTTGTTTGGTTTTTGTTTTATCCTCGAATAGTCAAGCGACAAGTATAGGACTCTGGACTCTAAGTATGGCTTAATGTGAGTCTTAGAAAGATCCATTTTGTATTTTGATTATACAGGCTTGATGCTAGAACCAGCCCATTTTGACTTTGTAAAAGGTTTGTGGACCTTATAACCACCTCTACCTTATACCAAAAAAAGAGAAAATTATCTACTATAAATACCCACTTTATTTCCTCATTTTCTAACAAAACTCACACAAAACATTTTTATGCTAACATTTATCTGAAAATTCTACACCTCTTTCTCTCTCTCTCCCCTTGCAATTAAAACTAATTTTTGGCTCAATGCCTTCCATGGAGGATGGGATACTCTACCAATATTTTTAGCCAAAGGTCATTGATTATTGTTTGAGGACCAGATTCCAAGGGAGGTTGAATCCTCTATGAACATCCTAGGTGTGATCTATCTTTTACTATGGTGATCTTGCAAGCAACCATACTTGACTTGTAATAGAAGGATGAGACTCTCCACCACATACAAAGTCAATTGTTAGTCCTTATTTAGGAAAACAACAAGCCATGTTGGCCTGTGTTCTTGGTTTTCTTTCTTCACCTAATTCTCACTTTTCAGCCATATTTTATGATATTTTTGCCTCCTAACTTTAATAAAACCCAAAAATAATGATAGAGTTATGATTAATGAACTTTTTGATGTGTTTCTCAAAGGATGTGTCTTAAAAATTGGAAATTCCAAGACTACCACTTTAAGTGGGAAGCTATTGGGCCAACTACTAGATGGTTTTTGATCTCCTACGATATTGTCTCCTTGGGATGGCTTCTACTACACTTCAACCATATCTCATTAAATCTTAACTTGCATAAATTTTGAGGTATTTTTAATTTTATTAGTTAGGTGCTTCAATGCTTAAGCTACCAATTATAACAAGTGTTTTGGGCATTGGTTTCAATGAATTTCACCACTTGTTGCATTCTGACACCATCTAAGCAATTTTAACATCACCATGACACAAGTTTCTTGGGATCACCTCCCAACCACACTGTAGTCATGCCTTATTAAATTTTATTTTTCTACAAAACTCTGAGATCGTACAAGCTTGAATGTTCTTTAGTGATTTTATTTATGCTTTTTTGACTGCAAGTGGATTAACCATTAACTTCACCATGTCCATCGCTCTACACATTTGTGTTTTCCTAATAAACATTAAAAATATTGCATCCATCATCTTTGAATTTTGAGTAGCCATGTTAGATATCCCACAACATAGAGTTAAGATTTACAAGCATTATTTTAAAAATATATATTATATATAGATATATTTATATTTTATGCCTATCTTTTTTTGCATTTTTAACACTTTTTGTATTTTTTGGTAAATTTTCCCTCTTTGACAATTTTTTGCAAATTTCAATTATTTTTGCAATTTATTTTCTTTTTGGTATTTCACATTTTTGATAATATCTTAGATTTTTTGGGATTTTTTTCTTTTACATTTTCCCAAAAATGTCTAGGCTTTTGATTTTTATGCTTTTAGGTGGGTGTTAGCTTTTGATGAATGAGCCATGAGAGATAACAATCATAAGATGTAGAATAATATGCAATAAAGTAAATTTTCTAGATGACTAAAGTATGCTGAAATATAAAAGATATAAAAGATTACAATGCAGCTATGGAGAAAGTGAGCACTCCACTAACAAAGCTATAGATCTATATCATATCCATCACTAGTAAATGGTGTGGAACACAATCCACAAACCTACACTATCTAACAATATCTCCTAATTTTCCTTCTCTATCTTTCTAAGAGGTAATCCTTATATATGCAAAATAGGATGCATGCCAAACACTCTAACTAGTTATGTATAGGATACCTTGAACATGTACAACTTGCATATGGACAATTGTCCATTTATTACAATACATGAAGTCACTAGATACCTTGCACAGGAAGTAATCTAGGTATGTATCTTGGAGGATACATTTACATAACCCAAATGATGGAATAGACATTATTTCTAGCACCCCCCTGTATTATATTATTTGGGTATTGAAGGCTTTAGTCTTCAATATGGATTTTTTCATCTTCATCTACTTGATCTTCATTTGCATTGTTTGTATTCAGGTTTAGTAGGTAATTTGTGATTAGAGCTTCTTCCTTGGCTTTGTCTTTAATTCTAATTTTTGTGTTCTTGTTGGAGATTGATCTACTAGCAAGCTCTTATGAATATGATTCTCCTTTCCTGTGTATAGAAGCTTCTGAAATACTGCTTAAGGCATAATATTTTGAATTAGTAGAACCAAAAGTATTGATGCTAGATGAGGATTGAAAAAAAATCCAAGCTATGATTCATCATGTTCTGATTTCTTTTTGAGTGATTCTATCATGTTTTTTATGTTCTTAATTTTTCCTTGTAGTGTTTATATGTGAACAAATCCATATATAATATGCTTGCAAAGTCTAAGAAAATTACAATATCACCTTTTCTAGTGGTAATTGCTTCATTGAGACAAGTATGAAGATAACTATTGGCAATTTTGGGTATGTTTCCTAGCTTCATGTTTGTGAGTTGTCATTGATGTCAAAAAGAGTTTGCATTGATGTCAAAAGGAATTTGTGCTGATGTCAAAAAGAGTTTGGTGATAAAAAGATCTTGAAAGTTCCATGATGTTTGTTTATGGGTTTTTAATTAAAACCATGGTGACAAGGTTAAAGCTTTTTCTTAAAATCATCTGGACTCATTTAGGGTTTTTATTAAAACCATCTTGGCTTAATCAAAAGGTTTTTGCTCCTTTAAAAAACCTTAAAAGTCTATTTTGATTATTAATAAATAAATTAACTCAAACCTTTGAAAAGGTTTTAAGTTAATTTTATTATTAATAAAATAATAATTATTAATTTAATAATTATTATTGAAAGGGTTTCTAAACCCTTAGCGGCGCTCATGTGGAAGACTTACAGCACCGACGTCAACTTGCATGGGATGCAAAAGACTATTAAAGGGCATTAATTCCTAAGGTTCAATGCACCTCTGATTTGCGTGATTACCTTCGAATTCGTATTGCTCTGTGACCTTTGATTTTGGATTACACTATGATTTTCGAGTCTCATTTTGCTCTGTGTTAATTTCTAATTTCATGCACCAGTGAGGAAGACAAATTTGGTCTATGTTAAATTTTGATTTCGTGCGTAGTGAGGAAGACAAATCTGGTTTGTGTTAAAAATAAATTTTGTGCACCTATGGGGAAGGAAATTTTGGTTGTCTTTTATGAGCAAAGAGAAGGTAAAATTATGAGTAGCACTTGAGAGTTTTGTTGGGCACTTGTGCTCCAACGACGGAGGTAGTGGAGCGAAGGCACTCACTAAGCAAAGGTGTCGAGTTTGATTCGTGATAGGAGTGTTTCATTTTTGGTCACGGATTATTGTGCACGTGGTACAAGAGTTGCCTTGGGCCACGAGTTTGGAGGAGGAAGCACTTTTGCGCTTATGTTGGTGTCTCCATATTTCTCCTAAGGTTGGAGAATTGATTTTTGGCCAAGGTAGATCTTTTGTTGATAATGTGGAATATTTGATTTGACTTGGAAAATTATTGTTGGTAATTGGATGGAGGTATAAGGTTAAATAGAAATATTTCTTTGACATTGTTATTATTGATGCTTAATGTTTATGTGGTAAATGTATTTAGAAGTAAATATATTTTAGGAGATATAAGGGTTTAAGGAATAATTGTGCTTAATTTCATATTGGGGTTAGAAAGCCTTTGGAGTTATTGAGTAGATATTCTCTTGTAATTATTTTTGAGGTTGAAGTTATTTTGTGATATATTAAGTAGGATTTATAAGGTGTAAAGGAATATTGTTGATATGTATATTTTTGAGTTTTGATTATTGATGAGTTGGAGTGATAAGGTGTTATTAGGACTCTTATCATCGTGCATTATTCCATTTTTTATAACTCTAATTTGTGGAAAATTGAGAGTTAGTGTTGTGACATATTTTGAGTTCTCCTTCTTCATAAAATTAAAGGTATGGCCACATTCTTCCATGGTTATTATTGATTGATGGTTTTCTAAAAAATAAGTTTGGAGTGAAAAGGATTAAATTAAGTTTCCTTATTTAGAGTGGATCTTATTTTCTGAAAGTGGAAGTATTAATTATGCATTATGAGATCATGATGAGTTTATGAGTTATTGCATAATTCTGGTTTATCAGAGTGGAAGCATTTGAATTTTTCTTTAGGGCTTTTGAGTGAGAAGCGTATGCCATTGCTATAAGTTTTTGAAACCCTAATTGAGTTGTTTGGTTGTTGAGAGTTTGGTTTTGAGTTTGCTTCCATTGATATTTAGTTGATCAAGTTATGCTTTACTTGATACATGAGTTGGGCTTGCTCCTTTGATGTTTGATTTTATCAAGTTATACTTTGCTTGATAAACTTGGTTGTGTGGTTAAGTTGAGCATTCCCATTTGAGAGAAGTTGGAAATGTCTTGAACCTATTTTTTATGCGTAGAGAGAGATTGCTTTGAGTTCTTGAAAACTAACTTGGTTAGGTTTTGATAGTAAGTTATGATTCTATGTTGGAGGAGTTGATTCCTTGATATTGCATTATTGGCAATTGTTGGGTTGTGGTTCAAGATATTGTGAAAGTATACTACTTCTATGAGATTGATTTGAGTTGAGATTGAAAGTTGAAGGATAAAACATATTGAGTCTCTAATAATTCTCTTTATGCTTCTATGATATTGATTTGAGTTGAGATTGAGAGTTGAAGGATAGAACATATTGAGTCTCTAACAATTCTCTTTATGCTTTTATGATATTGATTTGAGTTGAGATTGAAATTTGAAGGATAGAACATATTGAGTCTCTAACAATTCTCTTTATGCTTCTATGAGATTGATTTGATATGATTGGATGAAACACATTGGGTCTCTAAAAATTCTCTTTGTGTATTCACATTGGGCAAGTTTCTTGGTAAACTTGCTTGAGATGATTTGGGTAAGTTCTTGGTGAGATTGCTAGGACTGATTTGGACACGTTCTTGTGGAGAACTTATGGACTGATTTGGATAGGTTCTTGTGGAGAACGTGTGGACTGGTTTGGACAGGTTCTTATGGAGAACTTGTGGACTGATTTGGACAAGTTATTTTTGAAGAACTTGTGGAAAGATTTGATGAAGTATTTGTGAATACTTGTGAGCAGTTGTGATTGATTTGTTCAATATTTTGGCTTAAGCTTGGGATAGATCTGACATATATTTGAGAGAAAATTTATGCTAGACCAGAGGACTAATTTTGGTGCAGATTTTTGATAGAGTTTGAGAGGACTTGTGCTAGACCGACTGACTATGTTTAGTACAGGTTTTTATGAGAAGTTGTGGAGGTGATTAGTGAGGATAGAAGTCTCTAGATCCAGAGTAAGGAGGACATGACGTCTTCTATGGAAAGGAGTTCCACCTGCTAGCTGCAAAAGAGGCAGTGATATTCTAAAGTATCACTTCTAGATCTTTGGGGATAGGACATCTCCTTTGGGCAGGAGGTCATAAATACTTATTTGGGGGATAGGACATCTCCTTTGGCTAGGAGGTTCATAAATATTTGATTAGGGGAAGGATTATCCTTTGGACATGAAGTCCATAAACATTGTAACTGGGAAGCCAAAGAATTTGATTGAGAAAATTTAGTGAAATATTTTCTCTATGGAGTATCCCACCTTCGATGAACCATGTTATATTGGTGTCTCAATTGTGTGATGACTTGTACACTGGTTTGATTACTTCTTTGATTTTGCTATTGTTTCATTGCATTGCTTTCCAAAGTAAAAGGAAAAAGTTAAAAAGTGGTCTTATACTATTCACCCCCGCTCTCAATATAAACTTGTGTTATTCAATAGCATTCCATAGTATCAAAATTATCTTTTAGGGATTTACTATGGATTATTTTTTAATATAAATTTAACCTTCCTTTTGATTTCATGAGAAGATTCATGATTCCTAGTTTTATGGCATTAGCTTTTGCTTTCTGTAGCACTCATTAGTGAAAGTAGACATTTTTATATATAGCTCTTTAATTGATATATATATATATATATATATATATATATATATATAAGCTTATTTTGTAAAAAAATTTATAGATTCTTAGATTTGTGGAATACCTTGTAACTCCCACCTAAATGTTTTAGGTTTTAAAGAAAACTTATATTTCCCAACTTGATAATCTTAGATAGATATTAATGTTATCAAGTTTTGCAGGATGCCTTATGACTCCCTAATGTTTTGAAGTATATTATAGTAATTTTGTAAGAATATAGTTCAAATTCAATTGATTTTATACAATTTTTACAAGAATCAAAAGTCAACTTTTAATGCCTTGTTACTCCTAATTGAACTAAGCACTATTTTATTTTTGAAGAGGTTTTTATGTTGGAATTATTTTATCTCTTTTTTAGATATTTGAGACAAGTAAATAATAAATTTATCCAACCTTAATAAAATTCCTTAATGACTTTTTTATATCCCTTGGATTATTTCTAATTTTCAAATAAAATAAATTTTATTGAGTAACCCTTATCCCAAGGGATGGAAATTTAGAGAAGTGATAATAATATAGGATTTTATATATTAAAATAATAAGATAAAGTCACCCCTTAATATTTCAAAACCCTAAGTTTCAACCTTAGTTTGGAATCAACTCAAAGAGAAAACCCTCTTCATAGAGCAAATTAGACATTAAAATAACGAGACATCATGTCCCACGGGAGCCTTAGATCTAGACTTTAGATACCAACTCAACTACTCACTCACACTTCATCAAGCCTCAAATATTAACAAAGGTTTTGAATTCAATAAACCTCTCATTTATCAAATGCCATTTTTTTAGGAATACAACTAAATGCACCAAAATAAATTATGAATATAGTTCTATTTGTATCTTGCACTTATGAGGAAGCATAATATAGTTATTGCATAATTCTGGTTTATCAGAGTGGAAGCATTTGAATTTTGCTTTAGGGTTTTTGAGTGAGAAGCGTATGTCATTGCTATAAGTTGTTGAAACCCTAATTGAGTTGTTTGGTTGTTGAGACTTTGGTTTTGAGATTGCTTCCATTGAGATTGAGTTTATCAAGTTATGCTTTACTTGATACATGAGTTGGGCTTGCTCATTTGAGATTTTATTTTATCAAGTTGTACTTTACTTGATAAACTTGGTTGTGTGGTTAAGTTGAGCATTTCCATTTGAGAGAATTTAGAAATATCTTGAACCCCTTTTTGATGCTTAGAGAGAGATTGATTTGAGTTCTTGAAAACTAACTTGGTTAGGATTTGATAGCAAGCAAGTTATGATTCTATTTTGGAGGAGTTGATTCCTTGATATTGCATTATTGGCAATTGTTGGGTTGTGGTTCAAGATCTTGTGAAAGTATACTACTTCTATGAGATTGATTTGAGTTGAGATTGAAAGTTGAAGGATAGAAAATATTGAGTCTCTAACAATTCTCTTTATGCTTCTATGATATTGATTTGAGTTGAGATTGAGAGTTGAAGGATAGAACATATTGAGTATCTAACAATTCTCTTTATGCTTTTATGATATTGATTTGATTTGAGATTGAAAGTTGAAGGATAGAACATATTGAGTCTCTAAAAATTCTCTTTATGCTTCTATGAGATTGATTTGATATGATTGGATGAAACACATTGGGTCTCTAAAAATTCTCTTTGTGTATTCACATTGGGCAAGTTTCTTGATAAACTTGCTTGAGATGATTTGGGTAAGTTCTTGGTGAGATTGCTAGGACTGATTTGGATAGGTTCTTGTGGAGAACTTATGGACTGATTTGGATAGGTTCTTGTGGAGAACATGTGGACTGGTTTGGACAGGTTCTTATGGAGAACTTGTGAACTGATTTGGACAAGTTATTTTTGAAGAACTTGTGGAAATATTTGATGAAGTATTTGTGAATACTTGTGAGCAGTTGTGATTGATTTGTTCAATATTTTGGCTTAAGCTTGTGAAAGCACGAGATTCCAAAAATAAAAGAAACACTAATTGCTGCAATGTAAACTAACTAGCTTGATGCATGAAATAAAACGGATATAATCAAATCAAAACAAATATAAAAGGGAGAAAGCAGGAGCACAACCCTTTTTATTAATGTGATTCCAACTCGGTTACAATACATCTCCTCCCTTTTAAGGGCTAGGAGAGTTAGCATGTTTCCATTACAAAAAGTGAATAGTGATCTTCTTTCCGCATGCCCACATTTGAAACGGGCGGGCCAAAGTGTTGCCACCGCTT
Source organism: Wollemia nobilis (assembly GCA_028583015.1). Classification (NCBI taxonomy): domain Eukaryota; kingdom Viridiplantae; phylum Streptophyta; class Pinopsida; order Araucariales; family Araucariaceae; genus Wollemia; species Wollemia nobilis. Next base: position 41,838 of record JAQPPZ010003882.1, read on the forward strand.
ATGATGATGAATCCTTGCTTGCTGCTTCTCCTGCGATCAAAGAAACAATGAAAGCGTTAGTAGCACCTACTGCAAATAGAGAAAGTTTGTTCCTTCTTTGAATTTAACAAAAGATGCATGCAAAAGATTGTCAAAATAGTGAAAAAATATCTAAGACCGCAACTCGACAGAAATCGAAAACATCACCAAAAGGCTGCTGCTAGCAAAACAGTCGGTGAATCCGATCGCTGTTACCTGCAAGTTAGTGAAGATACCAAAGATCGACAAAAACATGATAATATTCGATAAGCCTCAAATCCATAATCTAAAACGTAATGCAGGATATATTCGAACATACAATATATTCACGTCACTTTTATGTAAATAAAAAATAAAATAAATTATATGAAACTAAAAAAGTGTGGGGTGCCCAAGCGGGCCACCCGTTAGAACTTGACTTTGATGCCAATCCACTAGGGAAGGGCCCAAAATCTCAGAGAATGTGGTGTCGTCAAATTGATGGATTACTGTGATCCAATTTCGGGTTTTAAGGTCCAGATTCACCTTCTAGCAGCCACCAATAACCTCTCCTGCGAAAGAGATTACGGGTGTAGAAGAGATGAATCTAAAAGGATGCAATCGGGTGTTTGGTTTGGCAGCACTTCGTTGCTTGAAATGTCTACCAACTTGTCCTTTTGGGTGGGAAAGTCCACCATTTTATAGACCCATGGGGTCTCTTTGGAGGGGCACGCAGGGATGCCACGTGGCGGCCATGCCTTCCCAAAAGGGAGGAGACTCCTCCTTGACTTGGGCTTACATGACTGCCCTTGTGACAGTCCGCTAACTGCCAATCTGCCCACCTACGCGCGCATGCACAACAGGCGGCAATAATTGACTGTCCTCGGCTGCCACTTGTTTAACGTCTACTTTAATGGTTTAATGTTTGCTTCTAAATGTTTTAATGTCTGCCTTTGAATGATTAAAATCTGCCTTTGATTGGTTAAGGTCCGCCTTCGATTGGTTAAACTCGCCAGGCGCAAATGCGAAGTTTGTCGCGATATCGCGACACTTTCTTGATGTCACGATATCGTGACACTTCAACCAAGGCTTTCTTTGGGCTTTTGGTGTCACGATATCATCTCGTCGATATCGTGACACTTGCCAAGGCTTTCTTTGGGCATGACGTCGCGATATCGCGACACTTTAGCCAAGGCTTTCTTTGGGCTGGTGTCACGATATCACGACTTTGTCGCGATATCGCGACACTTCGCCAAGGCTTTCCTTTGGGCTTTTGGTGTCGCGATATTGCGACACTTCGGCCAAGGCTTGCTTTTGCTTAAGGCTTGTTAAAATGACCAACTTTGCTTTGTTTACTTTTCGACCTTCTAAACTACTGTGTAAGTGGCTAGGACCACTGTTTGACCTCTGAGGGCTGCCCTGAAAGCTGTGTGTGTCAATGCGATCAGTGTTTGTAGTCACATAATCGGATTGGTGCTGTTTTGGTGTCTACAGATGCCCCTTTTTGGGAAGCGCTGCGGGTGACGCAGTGCTGAGCAAAAATAGATAACCAAAGCACTAATGATTAGGGTTTCTTGGTAACCTAACCAACTTTTGATGCCCCAAGTATGGAAAGGGCATGCATTCTTGAATCCTTGCTTCTGACGAGCTAAGGAATTTGATTTCAAGTGTTAACCTATTTTGGTGAGGTGTGACTTGAGCTTGGACATTGATCAGTCATGATTAGGCAAAGGGCGCAACCTTTTGTCCACAGGGGAACCTTGTGTTCATGCTTCGGGAATGCCAAGTGTTTGATCAATTTGATTGTTGCTTGTTTACTGCCCCAAGCAGGAGCGTGATTGTCTTTGTCAATGATTCTTTGAATGCATGTCATTGCTTTGATTGGGTGTGTGCTTGTTGATTGGTGACTAAGTGTGACTACCCCCTCAAGCGACGAATCGATGAGGGAATGACCTTCATGAGAAAAGCGACGAGTCGCTTGACCCAAGATGACTTGTGCAAGGGTGCCTTTAGATGTTTTACCATTAAGCATGTGCAATTTCCCGACATTTGGACCTATTTTTGGTGGGTGTTAACCCTTTTGGTGATGCCATAATGGGGTGAAATCGTCAAAAACCCGTCTTCCCGTGGAGCGGTCCGGCTATGGTAGCCTTCTTGGGGAAGTAGGAGAGTGACAATTTGAGCCCCGACATCGATTTTCTATGCCAAGAGGTTAAGTGCAAGAGCACTTGTGTCCGGCAATGCTTATTGCTATGTTTTTGTGTTGCATTTTTGTGATGTTTTTGTTGTTTTGATTTTCTTGCTTTGTGTATATGTCATGATTTTATGTTATGCACAATGATTGATGTTGATGGATGCATGCTACTTTATATTGATGTATGCATATGGTATGATAAATGCGATTGTTGTATGTTGATTTATTTTGATGGATGCATATGTTGTGATGAATGCAAATGTTTTTGATTTATATGTGATATGCAGAAATGAAATGGATGGATAGAATTTGTGATGTTTGGCTATGGCACCATAGACTGTTTAGAACTCTGTTATTTTGTCTTTAGGCGATTGTTGTGATGCATGACTTTGTATGTATACATGTGGTTTTTTTTTTTTTGTATTTTTTGATGGTATTGTAAGGATGAAAAGTAGCGCAGTTGGTTTAGAAATGTAGCTAAGGTTTTCTGAGACTCAGACGGTTTTAACTTACTAGCCATGACTGTACTTTATCTTACAAGACTTTTGAACAAGGTATGAATCGGACTTGTTTTTGACCAAGCTATTTCACATCCCTGTGTGTGCAATTGAGTTCATTTATGTGGTATTTGTCAGGATACCGCCAGTGCAGATGGGCTTTCAACCGAACCTGTACCGAGGATCACCTAATTAGCTCCACTAACTCCTTTGTTGTATTTAGTTAGATTAATCTACGGTGTTATCCAGGATACCATAAGCTAGCTCATCCTTATGCAAACATTGGTCTGCACACACGCAAAGCGAATGTGACAGACATATCGTCATGCGGGTAGGATACCACCATTGCCAGATAGGCTATCAACCAAACCTGTAATGAGGATCACCTAGATGGTTTTCGAATGCTGAGAATTCCAGGGATTCAAGTTCGGGATATTTGTTGGCTGAATGATTTAGAAAGTTGCTCGTCTATATAGTGATGAAAATCACTGTTTATTTTCTATTAATTCTTTTTGAGCAAGGATTTTGAATAGTAGTGATAACCACTGTTATTTGATTTTGTATTTTGAGTATTGTGAGTTTGGGCTGGTGAGTGGCCTTGATCCTTGTGGCCTTGGGGACGACTACGCATCCTTTGCAGGGACGTGTAGTACGAATCCTTACGACGTTGGGAACCAAGGGGGTGATGGAGATTATGGAGTAAGGGCATTGATCTTTTAGGCCTTGGGGATGACTACCCATCCTGGTTAGGGGCGGATAGTACGAATCCTTACAACTTGGAGACCAAAGGTGAATGGAAAGTGTTAGGATGATGATTTGTTGGAATTTTGTTTGTGAATGGCGTTGATCCCTTTTAGGTCTTGGGGATGACTACCCATCCTTGGCAGGGACGTGTAGTACAAATCCTTACAACTTTGGGAACCAACTATGATTGGGATTTGGTAGTGGTGAAAACCACTGTTTATGGAGGTGAATGGATAGGAAAGAGCTCGTCCTTTTGTCAATTCTCAGCATTCTAGAACCATTCGCACAGGGGGATGAGCAAGATAACCGTTTCACTTATGGTGACCTGGATTACTACGTAGGTTTCATCTTTCGTTCACACAACTTGGGAATTTTTATGTGTTTTAATTTGTGTTGGGATGTTACGTAACAAGGCGTATTTCAAGTGTAACTCTACCTTCGTAAAATCTGTCTGACTCGATACATTACGTAGCTAAAGAGCAAAATGATGACTCAATCACGAAAACTCTTGATACATTAAAAGACCACCGACTCTAGTGTGGTAAAAAGCAATGCATGGTGTTTTTGTTGTTTTTGTAAAATGGAACAAGTGTGGAACAAGATGGACTAGCAGAGCAATTACAGCCTATGGTGCCTTTGACCTGTACGACCACAAATATGCAATGTATGGATGCAATGCTTTAATGCAGCTATGTATTTTTGTATTTTTGATGGATTGATTTTTGTGAATATGAAGATGAGGTGCGAGAAGAGCTCTCTATTGATGAATTTGAGTATGCCTAGAAATGAGATGCAAAAATTTTTTGTTGTTTTTGATGATTTTTGTTGTTTTTAACTTTTCTTGATTTTTGACCAAGCGATTGTGGAAATCCTTGGAGCATTTTTGGGATTGACCAAGCGATTTTAGGGATCCTTGGAGCATTTTTGGGATTTGACCAAGCGATTATAGAATCCTTGGAGCATTTTTGGGATTTGACCAAGCGATTTAGAATCCTTGGAGCATTTTGGGGATTTGACCAAGCGATTTTAGAATCCTTGGAGCATTTTGGATTTGACCAAGCGATTTATAGGATCCTTGGAGCATTTTTGGGATTTGACCAAGCGATTATAAATCCTTGAAGCATTTTGGGATTGACCAGGTTAACCTTGGGCATTTGTTCGTTTAACCTTGGCATTTTGGTGACCAAGTGATTGCGATAATCCTTGGAGCTTTTGGGATGACCAGCGATTCATAATCCTTGGAGCATTTTGGGATTGACCAAGTGATTGCATAATCCTTGGAGCTTTTGGGGTGACCAAGTGATTGCGATAATCCTTGGAGCTTTTGGGTTGACCAAGTGATTGTGATAATCCTTGGAGCTTTTGGTTTGGATTATGGCTCTTCAGGGGATAGAGGTACCCCCAGCTTGATGGTCTTTGCACTCCGGATCTGGCTCTGGAGGGATGGGCACGAATGGATCGTCCCTATGCATGGATAGGAGGACAGGGTCTACCCTCGATACTGATGTTGCTATGGGATCTCTGGGCGGAAAGTTGATCTCTGTATGCCCAAAGTGGTGGATGTAACGCTTGGTCCCACTGCGGTGGGTTAACGTGCCACTCATGCCCTAGTATTATGTTTATCTGTTGACATGCTTCATCGATATTTATGGGATGTCGATGCTGTCGCATGTGATTGTTGTGGGCTATCTCTATTTTATCCTCACCTTCGACCAGTGAGTACAGCTCATCAGAATCTAGAGATTCTGAGACATGGAGGACTGCATCATCAGGTAGCCCTACGGTTAAAGGTTGATCCTCTTCGAAAGGAGCCTCATGTAAGTTGGGCCTTGGGAGCTCCAAAATCTTGGTCTCTATCGACTCTAAGTGCTCTAGCGCTTTGCATGTATCGGGAGATTTGAGCTCCTCCTCTTTGGTTGGTTCTTGTTGAGGAACTTGGGGCTTATGGAGGGGTGGCCAGATAGCACCCCCCATGCCTTGGTAGGGCAGTTCATCCCGCTCTTCTTCTCGCTCAGATTCCTTAGAGGCTTCTTGATGAATTTCTAAAGGTGGCCCATAAACCTGAGTGGGTTCCTCGAGGAAGGCGCCCATCATTGGTTATAGGAGTAGCCTCCCGCTCATGTCTAGGAGGCATCGGGGCGGTGCTTGATGAGGTCATGGAGACTTGTCTCGCACCCAGGGGTTGTGCCTCTCATAATGTTTTGTCTTATGTGTGTGAGGGGTTGGAGTCCTCTCCTGCATAGTGTGTTGGAACAACTCATCCTTCTGGTGCTGAAGGTGCTCTTTATTTAGAAGATACCATTGCTCTAACTGTTGTCGTTCTAGCTCAAGTTGCGTGAGTTGCATCCGATGTGCGAAATGCTTGATAGATTCTAAGATAGTTGGTCTTACCGCCTCATGTCTAGAAGGCCTAGATGCCTCTCCTAGATATCTATCTCGGTCGTAGTGATCCAAGATCTCTATAGGCCGCCTCCCTCTGTTGGAGGTAGTGGCATTTATCCGAGGCTCTGGCCTCAGTAGGTGATCCTGATAGCTAGCATTTGCGGAGGCGTCTTGCTCCCGCGATGTATATTGTTCTTGAGGAAGGTAAGGGTTTTCCTCTTGCTCTTTGTCATAAGTGAAAAAGGAATGGGTGGAGTTGGCTCGCCCCGCCTGAGGAGCCTTGTGCTCTGGATTTGTCTTTGTAGTCCTGACAACTAGAGGGGGTGAAGGAGGGATAGTGTAATGATGTGGTTCCTCCCGTTGAACCCTATGTTGACCTAGCGCTTCATCGCGCGGTGACCGCTCATAGCGAGCATCTAAGGGAGCTCTCCTATGACTGTACCCCTCATGGAAGGGTGTGTGCTGAGTGCTATGCTGAACAGGAGTGCTCCTCGAAGAGGTGCCCCTATAGTCCCATTCCATCGGGGCACGGAGGGGACTGCCTTGTGTGTCAGGCCGCCAAGGTGGTATGACCAAATCCTTGGGGCTATACCGGAGGTGACTTGTGCCTCCTTGGATATTCCCCACAGCATCCGCCCGTGATTGGGCTTGGCTACGGGTGAGCACCATTGTGGTGCTCTTCTACTAGCTAAGCAGATTTTTATCTCATTTATGATGATTTTTCTTTTTGTTTACACTAAGCAGAAATGAACACACACATACACAAACAATGATTATCTCTTTTAAGGATTAATAGTGTGTCCTAAACTGGTTTAGTGCATTTTGATGTTTTGTTTTGTTTTTGCAAGTTTTGAAGAACGTTTAAATGCATAATGTTGGCTCATATGACTCCCATAAATGGTCGCCCCTTCAATATACCATTGTCGGACCGATATACCAACCTCTCTATATACCCGCCCTTACGAGAGGGAAACTATAGGTACGTGAGAGCAGATGGTACGTGGAACATAGGCGGTACGAAAGGGGGATTGTCCTGTTAATGACACCTACCATAGAAGACTTATCCTCGCACGCATGGGAATCACCCCAGCGACACTCGGTCGACTTTCGTCAGGATTTACGCCTAACAACAAGTGACAATCGGGGAAATGGATGCAAAATCAAGCCAAGGTGGTGATGAAATCCACCGATGGTCTTGCTCAAGGGCTGGGGTCTTACGACCAGCTCCTTGGTTTAATTTTACCACGTGATGTGTGTGGGGTTCATTTTATTTAATAAAAATGAAACAAGCATAAACAACTTTCCCTAAGCAAGTAAAAGTTGACAAAAAATAGAAACAGAAAATAATAATAAAAAAAAAAAATGCAGGTACAGTTTTGGAACCTTACCTCTTTTATGCTCAAATCGGCTATCTTTTCCGTCCAAACCGGCTGTTTATGATTCGGCCCGATACCTTTAAGCAAAAAAAAAAACATAAATCAGTTTCTGAATCTAAAAAAAATAGGGGACAGGGTCCCACCGTGATCGCCACTGAAAGCATGAGATTCCGAAATAAAAGAAACACTAATTGCTGCAATGTAAACTAACTAGCTTGATGCATGAAATAACACGGATATAATCAAATCAAAAGTAGGAGCACAACCCTTTTTATTAATGTGATTCCAACTCGGTTACAATACATCTCCTCCCTTTTTAAGGGCTAGGAGAGTTAGCATGTTTCCATTACAAAAAGTGAATAGTGATCTTCTTTCCGCATGCCCACATTTGAAATGGGCGGGCCAAAGTGTTGCCGCCGCTTATGATGATGAATCCTTGCTTGTTGCTTCTCCTGCGATCAAAGAAACAATAAAAGCGTTAGTAGCACCCAACAAGAGGTAGAACGTTTGCTCTCCTTGAAATTAACAAAAAATGCATGCAAAAGACCAAAACATCACCAAGGCATCAAAATCGATGAATCTGATTGTTGTTACACGCAAGTTAGTGAAGAACAAACATCGACAAAAACATGATATATTCGATAATCTTCAAATCCTCTAAACGTAATGCAATATATTCAAACATACAACGTAATATATATTCATATACTATTTATTTATTTTTGATGTAATGCAGGATAAACACGCAATGACAGAATAGATTAAAATGAAACTAACAAAAAGTGTGGGGTGCCCAAGCGGGCCGCCCCGTTAGAACTTGACTTTGACGCCAATCCACTAGGGATGGGCTCAAAATCTCAGAGAATGTGGTGTCGTCGAATTGATGGATTACTGTGGTCCAATGTCGGGTTTAGGTCCAGATCCACGCTTCTAACAGCCACCCAATAACCTCTCTTGCGAAAGAGATTACGGGTGTAGAAGAAATGAATCGAAAAGGATGCAATCGGGTGTTTGATTTGGCAGCACTTCGTTGCTTTGAAATGTCTACCAACTTGTTCCTTTTTGGGTGGGAAAGTCCACCATTTTATAGACCCATGGGGTCTCTTTGGAGGGGCACGCAGGGATGCCACGTGGCGGCCATGCCTTCCCAAAAGGGAGGAGACTCCTCCTTGACTTGGGCTTACATGACTGCCCTTGTGACAGTCCTCTAACTGCCACCCTCGGCCAAGGCTTGCTTTTGGGATTTGCCTTGTTAAAACAACCAACTTTGCTTTGTTTACTTTCTAACCATCTAAAACTGTTGTGCAAGTGGCTAAGACCACTGTTTGACCTCTGATGGCTGCCCTAAAAGCTATGTGTGTTAATGTGATCAGTGTTTGTAGTCACGTAATCGTATTGGTGTTGTTTTGGTGACTACAGCTTGGGATATATCTGACATATATTTGAGAGAAAATTTATGCTATACCAGAGGACTGATTTTGGTATAGATTTATGATAGAGTTTGAGAGTACTTGTGCTAGACCGACTGACTATGTTTAGTACAAGTTTTTATGAGCAGTTGTGGAGGTGATTAGTGAGGACAGAAGTCTCTAGATCCATAGAAAGGAGGACATGACGTCTTCTATGGAAAGGAGTTCCACCTAGTAGCGGTAGAAGAGGCAGTGATCTTCTAAAGTATCATTTCTAGAGATTTGGGGATAGGACATCTCCTTTGGGCATGAGGCTCATAAATATTTGATTAGGGGAAGGATTCTCCTTTGGACAGGAAGTCCATAAACATTGTAATTGGGAAGGATTCCCAAAGAATTTGATTGAGAAAATTTAGTGAAAGATTTTCTCTGTGGAGTAGCCCACCTTGGGTGAACCATGTTATATTGGTGTCTCAATTGTGTGATGACTTATACACTGGTTTGATTACTTCTTTGATTTTGCTATTGGTTCATTGCATTGCTTTCTAAAGTAAAAGGAAAAAGTTAAAAAGTGGTCTTATACTATTCACCCCCCTCTCAATATAAACTTGTGTTCTTCAATAGCATTCCATAGTATCAAAATTATCTTTTAGGGATTCACTATGGATTATTTTTTAATCTAAATTTAACATTCCTTTTGATTTCATGAGAAGATTCATGATTCCTAGTTTTATGGCATTAGCTTTTGCTTTCTGTAGCACTCGTTAGTGAAAGTAAACATTTTTATATATAGCTCTTTAATTTATATATATATATATATATATATATATATATATATTTGTATAAAAAATTAAATATATATTCTTAGATTTGTGGAATACCTTTTAACTCCCACCTAAATGTTTTAGATTTTAAAGAAAACTTATATTTCCCAACTTGATAATCTTAGATAGATATTAATGTTATCAAGTTTTGTAGGATGCCTTATGACTCCCTAATATTTTGAAGTATATTATAGTACTTTTATAAGAATATAGTTCAAATTCAATTGATTTTATACAAGTTTTGCAAGAATAAAAAATCAACTGTTAATGCCTTGTTACTCCTAATTAAACTAAGCACTATTTCAGTTTTGAAGAGGTTTTGATGTTGGAATTATTTTATCCCTTTTTTAGATATTTGAGACAAGTAAAAAATAAATTTATCCAACCTTAATAAAATTCCTTAATAACTTTTTTACATCCCTTGGATTATTTCTAATTTTCAAATAAAATAAATTTTATTAGAGTATACCTTAATCCCAAGTGGAAATTCTAGGTAGTGCTCCTAATTAGGATTTTATATATTAAAATAATAATATATGTCACCCCTTAAGCTATCAAAACTCTAAGTTTCAACCATAGTTTGGAATCAACTCCAAGATAAAGTCCTCTTCATAGAGAAAATTAGATAGTAAAATAATGAGACATCATGTCCCATGGGAGCCTTAGATCTAGACTTTAGATACCAACTCAACTACTCACTCACCCTTCATCAAGCCTCAAATATTAACAAGGGTTTTGAATTCAATAAACCTCTCATTTATCAAATGCCATTTTTTTAGGAATACAACTAAATGCACCAAAATAAATTATGAATATAGTTCTATTTATATCTTGCACTTATTAGGAAAGGATTTTTTATCTAACATAAATCCATGTGATTATAAGTTTTGGTTGATTCCTTTATTCTCATGCTTTAACATTTTTAAACTTATTAGAATTATGCTTCACAAAAGTAAGTCCTTTATACAAACTTTATGTAGATGCAACTATCAATAATCCACTTCAAATGGCATGAGCCTAATTGGTTAAGTATCCAACTTTCATGGCGCAGAGACCAAGGTTCAAGTCTTGCCAACACTAAAAATATGTAAGTGTAAAAAATGAACTTAAATTATTGATAACACCAAGAATAGTCAAAGATAATAAATATTATCCAAAATGACAATAATATACAACCTCTTGTTCTCTAGAAAAATAAATAAAAATTATATATATATATATATATATATAATAGTTCACTAAAATAATCAAGTGGTATTAGCTCAATCGATTAGATTCCTTGATTTCTCAACATTTAAGGAAGAGACCAAGGTTGAAATGATGTCAAGCAATACATGGATTATATCCATGTTGTGTTATAATACCACTATGTAGTGATGATGTAATACATGTGGACCCATTTAAATCTCATATAACCAATTGAAAAAATAATAATTCACTAAAATAGTCTTTGAGTCACCAACAATCATACACCATAACTTGCCATAAAATTAAATCATCTGCACCATAATAAATCAATTATTGTTAACTTAATACATACATTTCAATCTTTCAATTCAATTCATAGTCATCTCTATCCACCTCTTTAATAAGTAGTGCCATAAAATATATAATGAATCTTATCATTATAATATAAATTAATAAGTAAATCATTATAATATAATTATTAATAAGTAAATCTTGTCATCTCTATCCCATGTAGAGAAGTTGGAGAGCAAGTGGGTAGTTAAACCTCTCTAGTTGCTGAGAGGCCCAGGTTCAAATCTTTCGCCTCACATGTTGCGGATATGTTATGTAATGGTTCCCTTGTGGTCACAGTCTGTTTACCCCTTGTGACCACCACCAAAAAAATATATATATATAAATTAATAAGTAGAGCTCTAATAAGAAAAGGAAAAATAGAGAGCAAGTGTGAGTCAAAAAAAAGTCTCACAAGATAGCAAGGAATGAAAGTCTTATTTAATATTCCTAATTGGAAGTTTATATGTCCTAATCGGAAATATGAATGCCTAAGTTAAAAATAAGAAAATGAATGACAAGTTTGAAATGGGATACAAATGTAACTTCAAAAGTGATGATCAAGGATGAGATAATCTAGTATGATATAATGTTTTTTTAATCATGAAACAACTTCAATATAAACCATGGAAATCATTATATAACAGAGGCTTAAACTAAACCATAAAAAAAAAATTAACATATCAAATAAAACCAAAAATTAACATATCAAACAACACCTTTATTCAAAAATAAGAAAGCTTATAAAATATAAACAACTTCAATATAAAACGAAAAAACAGTTACCATAGTCACTACTTTAAACATATCATTCAAAAACAGCACAAGGCTATAAGATATTATTACATTTCTTTAAAAAACTATGGATCAAAAACAGTTACTATAGTCACTAGTTCAACACAGTTAACACTATGGATCAAAAACAGTTACTATAGTCACTAGTTCAACACAGTTACTATGAATCTCTTCAGTGGTTTTGCCCGTAATCACATCTGCTACAGTCTGACATGTTAAGTCGTACAGACTCTTTATCTGCAGGTACTTGGCAGCCTGCAGAGTCATTAAAAAAGGAGCATAATAAAAAATAAATAAATAAATAAACAATGCAAGACTACCACCTAGCTTAGAAGGGAAAAGAAAGACAAAAGTCTCTGTAGTTTGCAACTTTTTATTCAAACAAACAAAATAATAATGCAGTCCATTATACTCTACATGTGCTAGCAACTCATCTAACAGAAAACAAAGGAATGTACAGGACCAGGTAAAGAGGTCTCACAGATGTTGGCATTTTCACTATATCTGCGAACTCTTAATAAATATCTGCATTGAAACCCTAATTATTTATCCATACCTTGACGAGGTCACAAAGCGTGGCCTGATCGACGTTGACGAACTCCTCATTCCAGCGCTTGATGTCATCCTCCGACAAGGAAGACTTCTCCTTGCGCGCATCCACGTGGTATCTGCAATACTCCAACACCCGACCCAAAATTTTACCCGAAACATTGACCAACGTGGTGAGAAAGCCCATCTCGTCTATCATATTCTTAATCGTCTGCGACTCCAACGCCACCTCTTCCTCCACCTCAAAGATCTCGTCATCCGAGCTCTTCAATAGCAGAAACGTCGTCGTATCAATAATGACCGTCTCCTTTCTCATTTTCTTAATCCTCCGCGACTGCCACGGCAATATCTCATTCTCCACCTCAAAGATCTGCTTAGCCGAGCTCCTCAATCGCATAGGCGTCGCCATCTCTTTCTCCACCTCAAACATCTGCTTAGCCGAGCTCCTCAATCGCATACGCGTCGCCATCTCTTTCTCCACCTCAAACATCTGCTTATCCGAGCTCCTCAATCGCATACGCGTCGCCATCTCGCCTCCTATTCCGGTTTGGGAATCAAAATCGGAACCTCCAACACAAATAGAATATAATAGAATAGAGTCTAAAACGAAGAATCCAGAGCATAAAGAATTGAAATAATTGCTTAGAGGTGGTTATCCCCCTATTTATAATGATTGGGGTATATATTTTCTATTTTTAGTAAATATATAATTTTTTTTTCACATGCAATTCTCGTTTTAAAATAGACAAGCTACTAATATATATTATTAGTATATATAACGTTTGGATAAGATTTTTTATGTTATTTTTCCATGCAAATCTTGTTTTAAAATATTTCGGGGATTTCCAATCTGAGAGAGCTATGAATAGAAAAGAATAGAACAATACTATACTTTTCCACAAGTTTTAGCTCGCTGTGTCCTTGTCTTCCACAAAAAAATAATATATATATATAAAAGTTAAGCCCACTCTGTAGAAAAGTATGACTTCATCTCCAGCTTTGCATTTATCGTTGCATACAATTTTACTAATACTGCATGTCAATATTAACAGTTACTTGTTAAGTGGTTTTTGGTGTAGGGTGTTGTCGTATTATGAATAGAAATTTAAAAATAAGATTTCAGGGTTTTTGGCGGAGTGATAGTAATGAGCAAGACATTCCTTGCGCAAAGGTTGAAGGTTTGAATACTTTTTCTTTATATTAAATTTATTTTTTTAATTTAAAATATTTATTTTAAAAAATTGATTTTGACCAGGTTTAAATTTACTGTAGTACTTTTAAAAGTTCAAAACGTTTCTAAAGACAAAATTTGTCATTCAAAGGTTCTAAACCTTTCAAGAGAATGAAAATTTAAATTATGGCTATTATATAAAAAAAAAAATTACTTTTAGAAGAGTAAAATCTGAAGGGTGATTAAATAGTATAGTTTTAATGATTCAAGGAAGGAGAAGAATTAGGTATATATATATATATATAGATATATAATTTATTTTATTTATTTGATTAACAAGATTAAATATATAGTCATATGCACACCGAACCCTTCACACACTCGTCCACTTCACAATTTGAACCTTGGACTTATTCAAGAAGAGCTAAAGCTTGATCCATTATGTTGTTCCCTAAACAATCTAGGTTTAATTATTGTCAAACAATACATGTATAATTTCATATTTTATTTGAGAAAGTACAAGATTGTGCAATACAAGAGGAGCAAATAGTATAAGACCAACTTTTATTTTTCTTTTCCAAACAATATTATCCAATATTATCAATGACAATATCAATATCAATAATCAAAGCAATGCACAAATCATCGCACACAAAAAAGACACAAATTTAAAGTGGTTCACCCAATGTGAGCTACTCCACGAAGAAAATATTTCTTTTAAATTTTCTCAACAAATCTCTTGGAAATCAATTCCCTATTCCAATATTTATGGACCTCTTGTCCAAAGGAGATGCCAATCCCCTATTCTCTTATTTGTGGATCTCTCTCCATAGGAGAACTCTTTCCCCTTTTCTATGGTTCGTGAAACTTGATCTAGGAGAACTCTATCTCCTCAATTGGTTCGTGGATCTCTTCATAGAAGAACTCTATCTTCCCAGTTGGTTCATTGATCACACTCCAAAGGAGAACTCTTTCCCCTTACTCTGGTTTGTGGATCTCTGTCCATAGGAGAACTCTATCCCCTTGCTTTGGTTGGTGAACTTCTAGAAGACTTATACCCCCACTACTCTAGATTGTGGATCTCTCTCCACATGAGACCTTTGTCCCCACTACCCTAGCTAATAGATCTCTATCCATTGGAGATTGTGGTTCTTTTTTATTTGTCACCTCCAAATCCTGCTCTCAACTTTATCTCAAATCTTCACCAAAATTTATCTCAAATCTAGCATATATTTGTTCTAAATCTGCTCACAAATTTGTACCAAAATCTGTCTCAAATATGCACTAAACTCTGTTTCAAATCAACCTCAAGCCTTAACACAAAGCTTGACAGATCAATAATCAAACTTGCTCTCAATTTTGTTTCAAGTCTTTACAAGACTTGTTCAAACCTGCCTTCAAGCCTTCTCAAAGACTTGCTCAAAATTATCCTCAAGCCCTCTCAAAGACTTATTGAGTTCTGTCGTCAAGCCTTCACAAATACTTGCTCAATTTTATCCTCAAGCCCTCTCAAGGACTTGCTCAATTTTTCTCTCAAGCCTTCTCAAATACTTGCTCAATTTTCTCCTCAAGCCTTCACAAAGACTTACTCAATTCTATCCTCAAGCTCTCTCAAGGACTTGCTCAATTCTGCTCTCAAACAGTTTACAAATCTTGCTCAAATAATTCCAGATCTTGCATACAAAATATACTAAATCTTTTTCAAAAAAAAAAACTCTTTTCACACATCCAAATTCTACTTGTCAATTTTCTTTCAAGATCAATCACACAAATGGTCAATTTCCCTTATTAAAATTGATCTAAAATATCTTCTCAAATGCTATCAATATCTCTCAAATCAATGTTCAAAATATTTCATAAATATGCCTAACTTGTTTTCAATCCTAGTGCAAGTAGTTCATACTCTTCATCTCAAAATATCTTAAACTCTTTCAACAATAGAAGCATAGATTGTTCTCAAAATATATCCAAATGTTTCCAAATTATTTAACAATGAAGCACACAAAACTCACTCAAATATTTCTAACAATGTTTATCAAATAATATTTTTCACTCCACCTTATTTTTCACAACATTCATTCCAACAAACACTTCAAACAAATGATGATGTGCCCATACCTCTTAATTGCTCTTTTGGAGATATATCATCAAAACCTGTCTCACAAATAACCAATCCTTCTTATACCACTTCAAGGGTTAGATAGCAATAGTCTATTTCAAAACCTCCATATGAATATTCCACCTCAATAGATATTTCATCATACAAATATTCAATAAAATGTCAAGCCACTTTTACAACTTATTACTCCTAACTTTGCAAATAAAATTTCATCAACAAAGCTCACCAATTACATAAGCAAAATATTTCATTTACACCTTATATCTCCTACTTGTCATTAATGCATTTCCAAAAGATAAATAAATCACCACTTCAATTTTATCCCAATGCACTAGCAAATAAACAACCTTAATCCTTTAATTAAGAAAAAGAAATCATTTCATAACCCCTTTTATTGCAAAAATAAAATTAACACAAAAATCCTTATATCTCGTGGCTAGCGCATACCTTAGCAACTTTGAACTTTGGGAATAAATTAATCCCTTGTTATCGTATGTCATCAGGAATCAAACCCATGCTGCCTACTAGGCCTGTACCCTACCCACGACTAGTCCATTACGTGGGCTAGCCATCCACACGAAACCAAAGGAGCACAAGCTCCTTGATATTCTCCACCACCAGCACTAATAAGAAATTCTAACCATGCAAAATAAAAGGGCCTCCGCATGAATCGAACATCGCTACTTCTGCCCTACACATGATGTGCAAGCCAATATTGTCAGCTCAGCTACCACCTCACTTCGAGTGGGGATAAACCCCTTCCAAATTTTGACCGATGTTCTACTTCAAAAGTCATGAAATTTATTTTTTTCCTCCATCGCATCCAAACGAAAATCTAACAAGGAAAAAATTCAGGGGTGATTAATTCGAACACACTTTGCTTAGGCTAAAATTTAGCCTATAAATATACATATCTTTTTACATATGACATCAGATCACTTGCAATTCTAAATTGGTTCTTTGAATTTAATTATTATTTTTATTTAATATTTAAACTTAGGGTTAAATGTTAGTTAATTATATTTTTTAACCTTAGTTTTAAATAATATACTTAGCTCCTTGATAAAATATTTGGCCAATTCATTATCCAATCTCCTCTTTGAAAGGCCCTGATGGCCAAGATATTATAATATTATCCTTTTTCACTTGCTCTCTTGGACATAGTATTTAACTTGGGTCTTTAAGCCTCCTTCATACCTCTTATCCATTAACTTAGAACCCATGGTCCCAAGTGCTTTGGAGAGAACCTTACCTTTATTTCATAGCACATTAACCTTTGACATCAATGACCATGCAACTTTGACATCAATGACCATGCAACTTTGACATCAATGACAACCAAAGTGCTCAACTTTCTAACATAAAGCAATTTTAGGCCTCAAAGCTTCTTGAAACATAGGAAAATTAATATTTATTCAAAAGATCTTTTCAATTAGAATCTAATGAAAGTGGTTTCATAAAATTTTATTGAGTATTGAAAGAGATATAGGGTCTGTAAGTGAGTACCACGTGATTAGGTAGGCATTACAGTCAATTGGGTAACCAGATACAATGCTAAAAATAGGCCATTTGGGAGGTCAATTATTCGTAGAATGGCATGTTTATATTTACCAAAAATATCTTTCTAAGAAACATCTAATTAAGTTGGTTTCACATAATTTTACTGAGTATTAAAATAGATATGAGGTCTGAAAGTGAGTGTTGCATGATTAGGCAAATATTACAATCGACAGGTTAACTATATAACATGTTGAAAATAGGTCATTTGAAAGGTTAATTTATCTTGAAACATAAGGAAGACTATATTTTACCATAAATATCTTTCTGACATGCATCTATTGGAGATGGTTTCATGAATTTTTACTAATATTTGAAGGATATATAAGACTATAAAGTAATGTCATTTATGTTGTCAAGGAAATTGTCATGCCTACAATGTTTGAATTTAAGTAGGTTTGAGGTGCTAAGGCTATGAGAACATATACATGTGGGTACTTGCTGGAAATCTTATTCCCATACTATTCTAATGGGAGATGTTATTTTCTATTTTGAAAGGTTTACCATACACAATAATAGGAATAAGAATCATAACAAATTTAAGACACAAAAATTGGGTATCTTCGATTAAAAAATTTCAACCGAGAACCTAAGTTTTTGGATGATTAACTATTATGCACAAGCCCAAGCAAACAAGAGAAAATTTACAAAAAATTAAAGGTGGATCCCCAATCCATGTAGATTGGGGTATGTTGTGCAAGTGCAACAACAAATGATAACTTTGATGTGTGTAGACACCAAAACAACACCAATCCGATTATGTGACTGCAAACACTGATCGCATTGACACACACAGCCCCAAGGGCAGCCCCTAGAGGTTAAACAGTGGTCCTAACCACTCTCACAGTAGTTTTGGGAAGTCAGAGATCAATTTGACACCTTCTAGGCACTTTGCTCAGAATCCATCCCTCCCTGGGATGAATTCAAAATGGGATCCGTCCTCCCTTGGGACGAATACATAATCCGCTCCGAGGTAGGACGAATTCCAGGTTCAACGGGCAAAAGGAAGAATCTTGACAAGTGGCAGCCGAGGACAGTCCATTAATGCCTCCTGCCTTGCATGCGCGTGTAGGTGGGCATATTGGACATTAGAGGACTGTCACAAGGGTAGTCATGGAAGCCCAAGTCAAGGAGGACTCTCCTCCCTCATGGGAAGGCATGACTGCCACATGGCGCCCATGCATGCCCATCCAAAGAGACCCCTTGGGTCTATAAAAAGGTGAACTTTCTCACCCAAAGAGGATAGGTTGGAAGCATTTTAAGCAACGAAGTGCTGCCAAATTGATACCACACTTTGCCTTTTGATTCACCTCTTCCACATCCTTGATCTCTTTCGCAAAGGAGGTCATTGGGTGGTTATTGGAAGTGTGAATCCGGATCCAAAACCCGAAACTTGACCACATTATCCCACCCAATTTGTTGACAACCCATTACAAGAGATTTTGGACCCATCCCAAGTGGATTGGTGCCAAAATCAGGTTCCAACGGTGGGTGGCCCACCAGGGTGCCCTGCACTGCTGCGAGCCTAATCCTCTTTTCTTAAGAATGATTGGGAATTCATGGAAGATTGTTATTTTGTCATTTGTTTATCTTAGCATTCCATCTTATGCTGCTTAAATAGCTTGTAATTCTGATTTCACAATGCTTTGATCAATTTTTACCATGTTTTGTCGCTTTTGTTGTTCTCACTAACTTGCAGGTAGCGACGTCAAATTCCCATTGATGGAGGCCAAATTGGGGAAATCTGACCATCTGGGTCTTCCCAAAATGCCTCCAATTAGCTAACCCCCAAGTTTGCAGGTCTTTTGGAGTTCCCGAGACGCAACATTTTGAGGATTTCTTTGTTGTAGGTGAATTCGTTCTACCCCGGAGCGAATTACAATCGGATCCGTCCTGCCCCGGAATGAATTCGAATCGGTGAAGGATTTCTTGACTGTTTCATTTGCAGTGATCTTTTGGTAATGTTCTCTAGTTTCTGTCAAATTTGCAGGTTATTTGGAGTCATTTTATTTATCGATTTAGCTAATTTTATGCATGCATCCTCCATTGGTTTTTAGGATCAAACGCCTTATCTTTTGTCATAGGTGCTACTAATGATTTGTTGTTTCTTTGAACGTAGGAGGAGCAGCAAGGATCAAGGATTCATCAACACCAGTGGCAAAAACACTTTGGCCCGCCCATTTTACATGTGGGCACGCGGAAGGAGGAACACTAAGTCATTTTTGTAACCGAAACTCATTTAACGCTCCTAGCCCCTTAAAAAGGGGGGAGGCATCTTTGTAACCGATATTGAGAGAGTATAAATAAAAAGGGTTGTGCTTTCTATACTTTCTTTTACTTCGTTTCAATTCATCTCTTTTCCTTGTTTCATGCATTTCAAGTTTCTAGGATTAAAGCGTTACATTTGGTTTTGCATTGCATAGCTTTAGTGTTTCTTTTCAACTTCTAGAATCTCGTGTTTTCAGTGGTGATCACGGTGGGACGTTGTTCCCTACTTTTTGAGATCAAGAAACTGATCCAAGTTTTGTGTTTTTGTGTTTGTAGTACCCTTTTTCGAGCACTGACTGTTATTCGTTCCAGCCTGTGGCAGATACAGTACTGGAATTCGTCTAACCCTAGAACGAATTTAAATTCATCTCAGCCCAAAACGAATCTTGTTCTGTAATTCATCTCACCTAGGGACGAATTTTTGTCTGTGTAGTTTCAGGGCCAAGGATCAGAAACAGTCGATTTGGGCAGAGAAAGGTAAGGGTCTTAAACTATCCCTGTCATTTTCTGTTTTTCTATTTCTGGTTTTCTATCAATTTTGCTTTCTTAGGGAAAGTAGTTGCTTCTGCATGTTTCATTTTTCCAAATAAAAGAAATCCCACACACTTCACGCAACATTTTTAAACCAAGGAGCTGGTCGTAAGACCCTAGCCCTTGATCAAGACCAACGGTGGATTTCATCACCACCTTGGCTTGATTTTTGCATCCATTTACCCCGATTGTCACTATTGCTCGACGTAAATCCTGACGAAAGCTGATCGAGTGTCGCTGGGGTGATTCCCAGTGCACGAGGATAAGTCTTCTATGGTAGGTGTCATAAATAGGACAATCCCCCTTCCGTACCGCCTACGTTCCACGTACCATCTGCTCTCACGTACCTATAGTTTCCCTCTCGTAAGGGCGGGTATATAGAGAGGTTGGTATATCGGCCGGGCAATGGTATATCGAAGGGGCGACCAATTATGGGAGTCATATGAGCCTTCATTATGCATTTAAACGTTCTTCAAAACTTTCAAAAACAAAAACAAAATCATCAAAACGCACTAAAACCAGTCTAGGACACACCATTAATCTTTAAAAGAGATAATCACCATTTGTGTATGTGTGTGTTCATTTCTGCTTAGTGTAACAAAAAAAATCAAAAAATCATAAAAGAGATAAAATCTACATAGCTTGTAGGAAAGCACCACCATGGTGTACACACGTAGCCAAGCCCAATCAAGGGCGAAAGCTGTGAAAAGTGTACAAGGGGGAGGCACAGGTCACCTCCGCTATAGTCCTAAGGACTTAGTTATACCGCCTTGGCGGTCTAACCCGCAAGAGAGTCCGCATCAGTCCAGGTCAAGATGGAATTATAGGGACACCCCATTGGGGGACACGCCCATCCGTCATAGCCCCTTTCGGGAAGAGGCCTTACATGTGGCACTCAACATAGATCAAAGGGCTCCCTTAGAAGCTCGATACGAGTGGCCACCGCATGATGAAGTGCTGGAATAACGGAGGGTCCATGAGGAGAGGCTTCAAGATTATATCATCCCTTCATTGCCTCCTCTCATTGTCAGAAACAACAGGACAAATCCGGAGCACAAGGCTCCTCTGACAGGGCGAGCCAACTCCGCCCGCCCCTTTCACACTTATGAAAGGGAGAATGAGGAAGACCCCTATCTTCCTCAAGAGCAATATACAGTGCAGGAGCAATGCGCCTCCACACCTGCTATGTACCAAAACCATCCTTCGAGGCTAGAGCCTCGAATAAATGCCGCCAACCTCGATAGGGGGAAGCGACCTATAGAGATCTCGGATCACCGCGACCGAGATAAGTGCATGGGAGAGGCATCTAGGCCTTTGAGACTCAATATGGTGGAACAGATCGACCTGGAAGTCGCCAGACATGCCGCCCGCCAAGCGTAGATTACGCAGCTTGAGCAAGATCAACAGCAACTAGAGCATTTATATCGCCTCAGTAAAGAGCGCATTAGGCGCCAAACAGATGAGTTGTTGAATAACACTGTGTCAGAGAGGGTTTTGACCCCTCGCACCCAAAGGGCAGAACCATATGAGAGGCGTAACCCCTTGGTACAAGACAGGTCCCCGTGACCTAACCAAGTGCTGCCTCCAAGACCTCTTAGACCTGAACGGGAGGCCACTCCCCGGAATAATGATGGGCTCCCTCCGTGGAGACCCACTCATGGTCGTAGGTCTCGCCCAGAGACTCCTCAAGAAGCATACGAGGAGTATGAACAAGAAGAAGAGCGGGCCGAAATGCCCTATCAAGGCAGAGGGGTTGCTATCCGGCCACCTCTCCACGGGCCTCAAGTCTCCCACAACCCACAATGGGAGAAAATTAGAGAGGAAGAGATTAAGTCTTTCGATGCATACAAGGCACTGCTAGAGTGTTTGGAGTCTATGGAAACTAAAGCTATTGGGCCCCAAAAGCCCACGTTACGTCAACTTCATAGTCATCCGGTGCATCCATCTATGCCTGCACCTCCTTACCCTGAGCACTTTAAGTTGCCTCAGTTGGCAATTTTTAAAGGTGAGGAGGATGCCCAAGAGCATGTGATGAGGTTCCTGAGCCAATGCTTTGGCATTCAGGACAATGATGCTTTGTTGCTGAGGACCTTTATAACCACATTCGTAGGCCCCGCCTCGGATTGGTTCACCCAATTGTCGAAGCACAACATCAGCAACTTGGATCAGTTAGTGGATGCGTTCCTCGAACGCTTCGCCTTCAACACCAAGAAGAAGGCGTCACTAAGTGATTTGGCCAGCCTCAGGAAATATGAGGAAGAGACTATGGTGGCCTACGGGAATCGATGGAGGACTCTGCTTTCCAAGCTACCCTACCTTCCCCCTATGTCCGACCTTACACAAATGTTTTCAAGAAGTTGTTTGAGGTCGATCTCTGTGCTATTGCAGCTGCAACAATATGCCACCTTAGAAGAGGCTCTGGCGCAAGCCAGAATAATCGAAGAGATCAAGATACAGGATGGCGAGATCGCCAAACCTAAGAAGAAAGAATGGAACAAAAACACCAAAATAGGGACTATGCAACAAAAACCCGCTACGGTTAACCAAGTTGCTATAAATGTTCCTAAGCCTGCACAAGAAATACAACCTCAAAAGGCTAATTATTAGGCAGTGCCCCCTAACAATTATGAAAGAGAAAATCAAAGACAGGGGCAAAATCAGTAGCGTCACCCTAGGCGACAGTTTACACCCTACACGGAGTCTAGGGACTCCCTATTTGATCGCTTGTCAGTGGTGAATTTGATCAACCTCCTAGAAATTCAAACCATAGATCCCAATGCACCAAAGCCTAAAGGGTATCGGGAGGATTTGTACTATAAATTCCATCGACGATAGGGACACGACCTCAATGCATGTTGGAAATTCAAAGGCTTGATACAAGACATGATTGACAACAAGACATTGGTTGTAGACAACCCCGTAGCGTCGAACAACCAGCAAATGGGAATTTTTAGAGACCCCTTGCCTACCCATGAGGCATAGGCAAAACCCCTGCAAATCAATGAGGTGCAACAGAACTTCCCCATGCAAGGGTATGTAGGGATGATAAGTATAGTGACTAGGAACAAGAAATACCCAAGAGCTGCTCTCGTGGCAGCCACAAAAGAAGTTCCATCAACGTCACAGTCTCAACAGAACCCTACGCAGCTGCCTCCGCCTAGACCCGCGGCCATGATTCAGACTAGACTTACCCAAAGTCTACGGACCACGTCGGCTAGGCTCTCCATATATGAGCTAATTCAACAATCAACGCCCCATCGGGAGGCTCTTATGGAGATATTGAAGGCTATCGAATTGCAGCCCCAGGAACCAAATTCTTTCAACAACTTTGTGGGGCATGTCAAAAGATGCACCGAGCCAGTCATCACTTTTTGGGAAGATGAAGTGAAGTTAGTGGTTGATGACATAGCGGATCCACCCCTGCACGTTATCACGCGGGTCAACGGGATCCCCTATAAGAGGGTGTTGGTAGACACTGGCTCGTCTAGTAACATCATTACTACAGTGACATTGAAACATTTGAAGCTATCGACATCTCACATCATGGCCTCCACATATACACTGCGAGCATTTAACGATGCAATCTGCTCGACAGTCGGCACAATCATCCTACCCATTCAAGTAGGACAAAAGATGATACCAACATTGTGCCATATTTTGGAAGGTGAGATGGCTTACAACATCTTGTTGGGCCGGCCATGGATCAGGGACATGAAGTGTGTCCCATCAATAGCACACCAATGCTCGAAGTATACATTTGAATGGGAGGTACATGTGGTCCTGACAGACCTAGAACCCTTCAAGTATTGCAATGCAGTGCAGCTGATGTCACAGTCGACCCTTCCATCAATGCATTTGGATTTCCAGTTGAATCCATCTCGACAGGGTCTGATTTCGTAAGCATCCCCAAAGGCAGATCCACCAAAACCCTAGTCAGGTCCATCTTCATCAGTTGGTCCTTCATCAACGATGCCACCTATCATGGCCAAACATAAGGACAAAGGGAAGAAACCCCTGGAGGAGGTGCCACAATCAATCTCAAACATCTCTATCGAAGAGATGCCTAGTAAAATGGAAGTGGAAGCTCCTAGCCCACCCCACATGGAGTGGAGTCCAGAAGAGCTTCCGTTCCCTCCCCCTCAGTCGCCAAAAATCACTATTGAAATGGCCAATACGGGCCTGGGGGAGTATCTGGTGCAGAATGTTGTAGCAACACCCGCACTAGAGTCCATGCAAGACATGGGGAGACCTCGCCTCCCCATTGGTACAATTGTTCCTCTAGGCTACCCGCCAAACCAGACTAACTTTGTGTATGGGGGCCTTGATCATGGCACTGAGCCATGCATGCAAAAGGACGAGGATGAAGAACCTTTCACAGAGGATGTAAACTATCTGTCCAACCCGGACTTCGCTCTGAGATATCTTGGCCAATGCAATTGGCATGGATACGGGTTAGGCCGGTATGAGCAAGGAGTGCGTGTCCTTTGTCAACCAAGATACCAAATGCCTTATGACAAGTCGGGTGTAGGGTTCAATCACCCCCTGCCCTTAGACATCTTGGTCGAAGACATGCAAGGCCTGAGGATAGGCCACAAGGGTGGATTGGCATCGGATCCATATGCCAACCCAAACACAACATACACATTGGGGGATTATCTCCCATGGTCAACAACCACCCTTGGTAACCTCAATCGCCCTTCCCCTTTGCTAGAAAGAGGCGAAAGTTCAGGGACCCACTTTCAGAGAGAATATCAACAATGTCAAGAAGGATCTTCGGAGGATGAGTCAGACTATGAGACAACATCATATGACCCCTTCGACTCAGATAACAATCACTCGCAAGTGATTCCTATGGACGACTATCACGAGGATCTTTTGACAATGTTTCCTCTAGAGGCTCCAGTCGAGCCTGTGATACGTCAAGAGAATCAGGTCCCCCCACACAGAGTGGCACAACCATAGTGGGGCCAGATAAATTTGCTTGAGCAAGGCGAGCCATTAATGCCGCAAGCAGTCAGAGCCAACGAGGGTCTTTGGATCTCCGATAGTGATTATGAAGATGAAACAAAAATGGCATACCTTAATCACATGCGGTAGATGCAGCATCGGCGCCCCTTGGAGATTAATGACCTATTTGAATAGATGGGCATACTGCTAGGGCATGAGTGGTACGTAGACCCAGCAGGGTGGGACCAAGTGTTGGATCCATGGCTCCAAGTTTACGATGAGCACCATCCACCCCGAGACCCTATAATGACATCAGTGCCGAGGGAAGACCCTGTCTTCCTATCCGCACATAGGGATGATCCATTCGTGCCCATCCCTCTAGAGCCAGATCCAGAGCATAAAGAGCATCCAAGATGTCCGAGTAACTACACCTAGGGTAATGGAGACCAAAATCATTCCATCAACATGATCTCCATTGATTTAACCACCCCCATCCACAATCCGATCGATCCAGCATGGTCCTTGCATCTAGACATAGATGCTATTGACTGGGATCATGTCAATTCACCTCCATCCCCATCTGAGTACTGGCCTTTTGGTAAAATGCTTCATTTTACCCCTGGACCAACTCAGGATATCTTCCATGCTGAAGAGGAACCTGAGGTTCCCAACGATGATCTTAACTCAGCAAATGATATCCATTTGATCCCGACTCCACACCAGTTGGAGGACGGATCCCACATGTCGGTCGAGGAGACGACTGACGTAGACATCGGCTCAGATCCAATGAATCCATAGATTATCAAGCTGGGGGTAAGTTTATCCCCTGAAGAGCAAGTCGACTACATTGCCCTTCTCAAAGAGAAGAAGGAGGTTTTTGCATGGTCATACAGAGATATGCCAGGACTAGACCCACAGCTAGTCACGCATAATTTAATGCTTGATCCGAAAATCAAGCCAGTTAAGCAAAAACTACGTAAGATGCACCCAACAGTGGCCTTGATGGTCAAAGATGAATTGCAAAAACTGTTGGATGCACAGTTTGTCATCTACGTGGATTATCCGCCATGGTTGTCCAACATGGTGCCCGTCAAGAAGCCTGATGGGAGGATTCGCATATGCACTAATTTCTGCGATCTAAACAAAGCGAGTCCTAAGGATGATTTTCCCTTGCCTAGCATCGACGCATTGGTAGACGCTACAGTGGGCCATGAAATGCTATCCCTCATGGATGGTTTCTCGGGATACAATCAGATTCGTATCAATCCCGAGGACCAACTAAAAATGGCGTTCACAACGCCCTGGGGGACATTTTGTTACAAGGTCATGCCTTTTGGCCTTAAAAATGCTGGCGCCACCTACCAACGTGCCATGACGTACATCTTCCATGATTACATGCATAAAACTTTGGAAGATTACATGGATGATTTGTTGGCCAAGTCTCTCTTACGCCCAAATCATCTCGGTGACTTAAGCAAGATCCTCGATCGCCTCATGGAGCATAAAGTCAGATTGAATCCCAAGAAGTGCATTTTTGGCATCACATCTAGAAAGCTCTTGGGTTTTATAGTCTCAAAGCGAGGCATCGAGGTGGACCCAAACAAAGTCAAGGCAATCCTTGAAATGCTTCCCCCAACTACCATCAAGCAGCTCAGAAGTCTACAGGGTAAGGTCGCGTCGATCAAGCGCTTCATAGCGTAGTTATCGGACAAGTGCCGACCCATGAACAAATTATTGCACAAGGGGGTAGCATTTCACTGGGATGACGAGTGCCAGTCAGCCTTTGATGACATTAAGCAATACTTGGCTTCATCGCTAGTATTGGCACCACCTAGACCAGGAGTGTCATTCTACTTATACATCTCAGCCAATGAGGTGGCACTGGGCGCCATGCTAGCCCAGAAGAATGAACTTCACAAAGAATAGGCTACTTACTATCTTAGCCGCACCTTGGTCAGCTATGAACTTAACTATGCATACGTTGAGAAACTCTGCTTGGCAGTGGTGTTTGCTACCAAAAAGCTATGCCATTACATGCTGAGCAACAAGACGTATGTTGTGTCTAAGGAGAATCCATTGCGATACATGATGAGTCATACTTATCATAGTAGCC
This sequence comes from Wollemia nobilis, assembly GCA_028583015.1. NCBI lineage: Eukaryota > Viridiplantae > Streptophyta > Pinopsida > Araucariales > Araucariaceae > Wollemia > Wollemia nobilis. The sequence continues at coordinate 68,829 of JAQPPZ010003882.1, forward strand.
GCACGACGAAATGGATCATGTTGTTGACGGAATTTGACATAGAGTTTATTGGACAGAAATCCATCAAAGGACAGGTCATAGCCGATCAACTAGTAGAGGCTCCTATCGAAGACGATCAACCTCTAGTCATAGAACTACCCGATGATGGGGTCTTCCATGTCTCAGAATCGCCAGATTCTGACGAGCCCGAGTCACAAGCCGACATAACCCTATTTTTTGATGGTTCTAAATGTGAGCAAGGTGGTGGCGTGGGAATAGTATTCTTCACACCGCAGGGCGCTCCAATGCCCCTGTCATTTAAATTAAATTTCCCATGCACCAACAATAATGCGAGTATGAAGCCTTGCTCATAGGTCTTCAGACAGCAATCACCATGAACATTAAAGGATTGAACATCTTTGGTGATTCATTGTTTATCGTCAATCAAGTCAAGGGGATATTCCAATGTAAATGCCCAGTTCTACAGGCTTACAAAGCCCTTGTGGACAAATTCCTGGCAAAGCTTGAATGGTACGACATCGAGGCACTCCCTCGGTCATCGAATCATTTTGCGGACACTATGGCCTCTTTGGGGTCACTAATCCTGCAAGACCTTTCTGGTGATATGACAACCATTCAAGTCAAAACATTATCGCAATCCGCGATGGAGCGTGCAAGCTCAGATTTAATGCCAGGAATCCACATGATCCAGATTGAACCATCCTCAGATAAGTTCTCTTGAATCCACAACTGTTTGAAGCATGCCAACTGGGGGCCTTGTTCTCCCCTACTCCCCTTAATAGCAACACCATGCTATTCTTACAAGTTCTTTCCCGCTCAGCTTTTTTTAGGGAGGAACTTCAAGAGGGATTGGTTGTTCATACCGTCGAGGCTTCTGATCAGCAGGATTGGTATTCACCCCTCAGGGACTACCTCAAGCTAGGTAACCTCCCACTTGGATTGACGCCTACCGCAAAATGAGCATTCAAGCAGAAAGCGGCAAAGCATGTCTTGTTAGGAGACATTTTGTACCATCATAGCTATGAAGGGATCCTCCTTCGGTGCTTGGACCAGCAAGAGTCCACTTGGGCGATCGCCCAAGCGCACGATGGTACGTGTGGTGGCCACTTCAGTGGTATGGCCATCGCCAAGCGCATTCTTTGCATGGGCTACTATTGGCCATCTTTAGAGCGAGATTGTTGCGCATATGTGAGGAAGTGCGTGAAGTGTCAACATCATGCTAATTTGACACACGTACCTTCCCAGGCCTTGTAGCCGATCCAATCGGCTTGGCCATTTTTGTAGTGGGGCTTAGATCTCATCGAAAATATCTCCCCTGCGTCGTCAAGCCATCATACGTTTATCATAACGGCCATAGAGTACTTCACCAAGTGGGTGGAAGCGGTTCCGCTAACCTCTACGACTGGACCTCGCATTGTGGAGTTCATTTTGCATAACATCATATGTCATTTTGGTATTCCATCCAAGATAATCTCGGATAATGGGACGTCATTCAAGAACAAAGACGTGCATGCTTTGACCACAAAGTACAAAATTTAGCACATTTTTTTGACACCCTATTATCCGCAGGCAAATGGGCAAGCAGAGGCGTCAAACAAAATGCTAGTTGCTATCCTTAAAAAGATAGTCATAGACAGTCATAAGGATTGGCACATTCAGATCCCACTTGCCCTGTGGGCTTATCGCACTAGCATTCGGACGCCCACTGGGGCAACTCCGTTTTTGCTTGTGTATGGCTCCGAGGCTGTCATGCCTCTTGAGTTGGAAATTCCTTCCCTGCGCATATCAATGCAAGAGTTCATCGATGATGACACTGCACGGTAGGCCCGGTTAGACCAGCTTACGTTGCTCGATGAACGACACGTTAATGCTCTTGAGCATTTACGTATCTATCAAGAGCGGCTGAAGAAAGCATACAACATGAGAGTTCACCTGAGGGATTTTTAGGTTGGTGACTTGGTCTTGAAGGAAAACCAGCAGAACTCTAGTTTGCCGACCCATCTCAGGGACAAGTTCACGACAAATTGGTTAGGTCCATATGTAATTGATAGCAAGATAGGACCCGGGACGTACCGGCTAGCTTCCCTTGATGGAGTCAAAGAGCTCGAACCCTTGAACATCAGTCATCTACGACCATTCCATATCTAAAGCAGCCAATCCCAAAATGCTCCAAGGATTCCCACAATCGCTTGGTCAAACCAAAATGCTCCAAGGATTCCCGTAATCACTTGGTCAAACCAAAATGCTCCAAGGATTCCCGCAATTGCTTGGTCAAACCAAAATGCTCCAAGGATTCTCACAATCGCTTGGTCAAACCAAAATGCTCCAAGGATTCCCACAATCGCTTGGTCAAACCAAAATGCTCCAAGGATTCCCGCAATCGCTTGGTCAAACCAAAATGCTCCAAGGATTCTCGCAATCACTTGGTCAAACCAAAATGCTCCAAGGATTCCCACAATCACTTGGTCAAACCAAAATGCTCCAAGGATTCCCGCAATCACTTGGTCAATCCCAAAATGCTCCAAGGATTCCCGCAATCGCTTGGTCAAACCAAAAAGCTCCAAGGATTCCCGTAATCGCTTGGTCAATCCCAAAAGCTCCAAGGGTTCCCACAATCGCTTGGTCAAAAGAAAAATAAGAAATATAAAAAACAATACAATCATCAAAAACAACAAACACTTGCATCTCATCTCCATGCATGCTCAAAATCATCACAAAATTAAAAATCTCTTTTTACATCTCATTTTCATACTCACCAAGATCAATCCATCAAAAACACAAAAATAATAGCTGCATTAAGCATCGCATCCATACATTTGCATATTTGTGGTCATACAGGTCAAGGCACCATAGACTGTCATTACTTGGCAAAGTCCATCTTCACTCCATATCTCTCCGCTGTATAAACAATCCATCAAAATAAAATGCTATCCATATTTTCGCCATACTATAGTCAGTTGTCTTCTAATGTATCGAGAGTTTTCGTCATTCAATCATCATTAGTTGTCTAGCCACGTGCTGTACCAAGTCAGATATATTTTACGAAGGTAGAGTTCTACTTAGATTTAACCTTGTTACGTAGCATCCCAGCACAAATTAAAACACAAACATTCCCAAGTTGTCTGAACGAAAGATGAACCCAAAATACAGGTCACCATAAGCAAAAAGGTTATCTTGCTCATCCCCCTGTGCGAATGACCCCAAAGAATGTTGAGAGTTGGCAAAAGGACAAGCATCCTCCCTACCCAATTCCCCATGAATCCCAAGTTCTCAAAAGTTGCAAAACATCAAAAATTTGCAAAATCCAAAACTCCAAAAATTTGACATCACCCTCAAAGTGCATACATCAAAAGGCACAAACAATAGTGATTCTCGTCACTCCACATCCTAATCCCTTGCTCAAAAGAAAAACTAATACAAAAATAAACAGTGATTTTTATCACTACAAAAGAGCAAGTATCCCAATACAATTGAAGAAAAGAAGGGAGTTGAACTTGAATCCCTGGAACTCTCAGCATTCAGAAGGTCATGAGATAAACCTCAATACCGGTTTGGTTGATAGCCTATCGGTCACTCGTGGCAAACCTCCCGCATGACGATATATCTGTCGCATTAACTTGTGTGCAGATCAATGTTTGCATGTGGATGAGCTAGCTTATGGTATCCTAGATTGCACCGTAGATTAATCTGACTAAATACAACAAAGGAGTTAGTGGAGCTAATTAGGTGATCCTCAGTACAAGTTTGGTTGATAGCCTATCTGGCACTGGCGGTATCCTGACAAATGCCACATCAAACGAACTCAATTGCACACACAGGGATGTGAAATAACTTGGTCAAAGACAAGTTCGATTCATACCTTGTTCAAAGTCTTGTCAGATAAAAGTACAACCTTGGCTAGTTAGTTAAAACATCTGAATCTCAGAAAACCTAACTACATTCTAAACCAACTGTAATATCTTTTCAGCTTTACTTCACCATCAGAAAATACAAAAATAACATACAAAATAAAAGACATGTATGCCTACAAAGCTATTCACCGCAGCAATCGCCTAGGAAAAAAAGCCATAAAGTTCTGAACAGTCTATGGTGTGACCTCCAAACATCACAAATTCAATTCATCCATTCCATTTTTGCATATCACAATAGAATAAAAAAAGAAAACATTTGCATTCATCATAACATATGCATCCATCAAAATAAATTAACATGCATACATCCATATTCATCAAACCATCATGCATAAAATCAAATCATCACATGTGCATAAAAAAAATAAAGTCGGTATATATATATATATATCGTCAAAAATGCCTACAGGCTATAAAAAGTTGGTCCTCTGACCCCGCAACAAAATACAAAATCCATAATCTAGAATCCCAAGCCTAAGGCGTCGGCCACCATGATCATGTAGGATCGGTGCGACGGGAACTACCCCCCGTGGTGTGGGTCCTATGGGACCCCTCAGGGCGGCTGCTGCTAGCCCCCGCATCATGCCTACTCGCCCCCCTCCTCTAGTCGCCTGCGTCGAGAGGATGCTGACTGCTCAGTCTCACTCCCTCTCAAGCGGCGCGATGATCTGCCTATGCTGAATGTAGGGACCCACCCACCAAGGCGGCTAATCTCTACCTCCATCTCCCACTGGCGATACGTCGCCAAGTTCTCCTCACACCGTGCCAAAGCCCTATCCCTCTCTGCCAGCTGCATCCGTAAGAGATCCCTCTCTCATACCGCATCAGTACCCCCATCCTATCGACGAGAAGTAGCTAATGCATTCTCTCACTCCGCCAACTGCATCCGCAGGAGATCCCTCTCCTATAGAGCCTCCCCCAACTCCTCATCCTGCCTCCATAGCAACTCTACCAACCGTGCAATCTCAGCACGTAACCCTGCATCCGTGTCCGCCGCATCTACCCGAGGCATGGGCATCTCTGGAACAACCTGATCTGGCTCCCACTACTCCGTGATGTCCTACATCTTCGGCTGATCTGGAGCCCCAAGATCTACATCCATACCATCCACCTCCACCATCTCCGCATCCTCCAGCGGAGCTCCCCAGTCATCACCTGGTGCCTCGGCACCCTCCTTGCCTGTGGTTGCTGCCCCTCACCTCCCAATGGCCCCTCACCTCGCCATCATCGTAGGATCCACCACTGGTCATACTCTGTAGTAGTCCCGACGTCGTCCACATCTGGGACATCAATCACTACATCTGAATCCTCGCCAAGTGGCGTGATGACTGGTCGATCCAGAGTCCTCTCATCCCCCCGGTGTCGATAGACCATGGGTTCACCAGGAAACCCCTGGCGCACCCCAAACTATCATGTCACCTAGCTGTATGGGAAGAACTCATGCTCGGTCCCATGATGCCCAATCAGCCACCGCCCCTTGTGTACCCGCTAGAGCCACTCTCCAGCCTCAGGCCAAGCTAGATAGTCTCGATAGGGATGCCAGAACACCTCCCCCGGAGCAAGCTGAGCGAAGGCATCGGCATAGTGCCCTACATCACCTGCCCACCACCGACTCTGTCCTGCTCCTCAGATCACCGCCACAGCACCGTGTAGCCTATATCCTTATCCTCCATCTCCCCCTGAGTCGTCCATGGTAACCCCGCCAGCCTCTCAACTACTATGTGCTGCCAGGCCCAACTCTACAACAGATAACTATAGTTGATCCCCTTTCGCTTTCGATAGCGAACCTCGTACAGCTCCCTATAGAGATGTGCCAGCAATGTCTGTCCCCACCTCAGGATCAATGGTGCCTCCGTCGGGCACTCAACCAACCGCCAGACCACCTCCAGCAGGTTCCATGGGAACCTTGCACCTGACGAGTCAAGCAGTAGCATGTTGGAGATGAGGCCCATAAGCAATGCGTGCCTCACTCCCAACACCCCCCTCTCCAACCACCATCGAACCAGAATCCCGCCCATCTGACAGTCCACCTCGGCCATCTCCACTGGGCTCTCTACGCCCAACTCCTCCCCATGCCCAAAGCACCATGTCAATACAGTGGTCCATTGGTCACGTGGTGACGTCCTGATCGGCAGTCCATCTATCGAAATCCATAAAATCTGATAGACGTCGTCTAGTGTCATTGTCATCTCCCCTATTGGGAGATGGAAGGTGTTGGTATGGGGATCCCACAGATTGATCAAGGCCATCAGATAGGCCCGATCCCCGACCACAGTCTCTAGTCGAGTCACTTGCTTGAGCCCAAGAGCATCAAGCCACTCCTAGTCCACCACAGTTAGCGCCCCACGTGCCTCGACAAAAGCAGTAGGCACCCGATACCAGATTTTCACAATCTGCACAAGAACAACGCAAAACATTAAAAATTATGAAAAACTATACAACAAAAACATGAATATACAACACTACATAAAAGTGTACAGCCAAAAACAAACATAAAAATTCAAACAAAATTAATTTGTCAGTCCTAGGGTTTCTAATCCTAACTGATAAATTCCAAAAACAAAACAAAACAAAACAAAATTCAAAAATTAATTTGTCAGTTCTAGGGTTTCTAATCCTAATTGATAAATTCAAACAAAACAAAACAAAACAAAATTCAAAAATTAATTTGTTAGTTCTAGGGTTTCTAATCCTAACTGATAAATTTAAAAACAAAACAAAATTCAAAAATTAATTTGTCAGCCCTAGGGTTTTTAAACTCTAAACTGATTAATTAACAAAAACACAAACATTTTGTCAGTCCTATTGTCCGTCGTAGGATTTTGGTGTTCTAAGTTTAAAAAGACTATACAAACAACACAAACGTGAAAATAACAGTTTTAACTTAGGGTTTTCACCTACGTTTTAAAACTGACAAGCTCAGCCTAAAAAACTAGGGTTTTAAGTTCCATTTATCCTAAGGTTTTAGTTAAAAGAAAAAATAAAAATTTTCACCTAGGTTTTAGCTACGTCTTCCATTCAATCTTCAGCTAAAGTCTGGGTTCATGTCCAATTAAGTTTTAGGGTTTTCCATTTTTATTCCAAGAAAACAACATCACAAAATAAACATAAACAAATAACTTGCAAATTCGAAAACACATAACAAAAAGTAATAATGCTAGGGCGCACTTACTGGTCTCGCTTCGGATCTGCAACTCGATCTGGTTTGTGCACTCATGATGGAGAAATTCGGCAGTGCTTCGCTTCACAGAATTAACCTCCTCCTCCCCAGAGCTCTAAATCGCAAGAAAAATTCAAGTGCAAATGAGCCCAAACCCTAGTTTTGGCCTTTAAATAAGCCTTTTGAGCCTAAATTCATTCCTACATGGGACGAGCACTCTGGTTTGCACTCGTACTACCCTAGGATGAATACTAATATGGAATTCGTCCCACCCTGGAATGAATTCAGGCAGAAATTTCAAAAATACAACAAAAATTGAACAAAAATGCACCAAAAACAGCAATAAACTTGCCCGATGAGAGTGCTTTTGCACTTGACATCTTGGGCATGCAAAATAGATGTCGGGGTCACAAATCCTCGCTATCCTATTCCCTAAGAAGGCTACCATAGCCGGACCGCTCCATGGGAAGATGGATCTTCGAGAATTTCATCCCCAAATGACATCGCCAAAAGGGTCAAAAACCCACCCAAAAATAGCAATAACATTGCCAAACGAAGGTGCCTTCATGCCTGACATTCTTGGCATCCAAAATAGATATCGGGGTTATAAATCGTCACCATCCTACTCCCTAAGAAGGCCGCCATGGCCCGACCGCTCCACGGGAAGACGGGTTTTTGACACTTTCAGCTCCAAACAACGTCGCCAAAAGGGTTAACACCCACCAAAAATAGGTCTAAATGTCGGAAAACTGCACACACATTCAAAGATAAATCTCTGGTGGCTACCTTACCTAAGTCATCTTGGGTCAAGCGACTCGTCGCTTTTCTCATGAAGGTCATTCCCTCATCGATTCGTCGCTTGAGGGGGTAGTCACACTTAGTCACCAATCAACAATTACACACCCAATCATGGAAAATGGCATGCATTCAAAGGATCATTGACAAAGACAATTACGCTCCTGCTTGGGGCGAGTAAACAAGCATTAATCACAATCTGATCAAACACTTGGCATTCGTGAATCATGAACTCTAGGTTACCACAGACAAAAGGTTGCGCCCTTTGCCTATTCATGACTGATCAATGTCCAAGCTCAAGTAACACCTCACCGAAAAAGGTTAACACTTGAATTAAGTTCCTTCGCTCGTCAGAAGCAAGGATTCAAGAATGCATGCCCTTTCCATGCTTGGGGCATCAAGAGTTGGTTAGGTTACTAAGAAACCCTAATCATTAGTGCTTTGGTTATCTATTTTTTCTCGGCACTATGCCATGCACAACGCATCCCAAAAAGGGGCATCTATAGACACCAAAACAACACCAATCCGATTATGTGACTGCAAACACTAATCGCATTGACACACATAGCCCCAAGGGCAGCCCCCAGAGGTTAAACAGTGGTCCTAACCACTCTCACAATAGTTTTGGGAAGTTAGAGATCAATTTGGCACCTTCTAGGCACTTTGCTCAGAATCCGTCCCTCCCTGGGACGAATTCAAAATGGGATCCATCCTCCCTTGGGACGAATATAGAATCCACTCTTGGGTAGGACGAATTCCAGGTTCAATGGGAAAAAAGAAGAATCTTGACAAGTGGCAGCTGAGGATAGTCCATTAATGCCTCCTACCTTGCATGCGCATGTAGGTGGGCAGATTGGACGTTAGAGGACTGTCACAAGGGCAGTCATGGAAGCCCAAGTCAAGGAGGACTCTCCTCCCTCATGGGAAGGCATGACCGCCACATGGCGCTTATGCATGCCCATCCAAAGAGACCCCTTGGGTCTATAAAATGGTGAGCTTTCTCACCCAAAGATACAGGTTGGAAGCATTTTAAGCAATGAAGTGCTGCCAAATTGATACCACACTTTGCCTTTTGATTCACCTCTTCCACATCCTTGATCTCTTTCGCAAGGGAGGTCATTGGGTGGTTATTGGAAGTGTGAATCCGGATCCAAAACCCGACACTTGACCACATTATCCCACCCAATTTGCTGACAACCCATTACAAGAGATTTTGGACCCATCCCAAGTGGATTGGTGCCGAAATCAGGTTCCAACGGTGGGTGGCCCGCCAGGGCACCCCGCACTGCTGCGAGCCTAATCCTCTTTTCTTAAGAATGATTGGGAATTCATAGCAGATTGTTCTTTTGTCATTTTTTTATCTTGCATTTCATCTTATGCTGCTTAAATAGCTTGTAATTCTGATTTCACAATGTTTTGATCAATTTTTACCATGTTTTGTCGCTTTTGTTGTTCTCACTAACTTGTAGGTAGCGACATCAAATTCCCATTGATGGAGGCCAAATTGGGGAAATATGACCATCTGGGTCTTCCCAAAATGCCTCCAATTAGCTAACCCCCAAGTTTGCAGGTCTTTTGGAGTTCCCGAGACGCGACATTTTGAGGATTTCTTTGTTGTAGGTGAATTCATTCTACCCCGGAGCGAATTACAGTCGGATCCGTCCCGCCCTAGAATGAATTCGAATCGGTGAAGGATTTCCTAACTGTTTCATTTGCAGTGATCTTCTGGTAATGTTCTCTAGTTTCTGTCCAATTTGCAGGTCATTTGGAGTCATTTTATTTATCGATTTAGCTAATTTTATGCATGCATCCTCCATTGGTTTTTAGGATCAAACGCCTTATATTTTGCCACAGGTGCTACTAACAATTTGTTGTTTCTTTGAACGCAGGAGGATCAAGAAGGATCAAGGATTCATCAACACCAATGACGACAACACTTTGGCCCACCCATTTTACATGTGGGCACGCGGAAGGAAGATCACTAGTCATTTTTGTAATGGAAATATGTTAACGCTCCTAGCCCCTTAACAAGGCGGGAGGCATCTTTGTAACCGATATTGAGAGAGTATAAATAAAAAGGGTTGTGCTTTCTATACTTCTTTTACTTCGTTTCAATTCGTCTCTTTTCCCTGTTTCATGCATTTCAAGTTTCTAGGATTAAAGCGTTACATTTGGTTTTGCATTGCGTAGCTTTAGTGTTTCTTTTCAACTTCTGGAATCTCGTGTTTTCAATGTGAAATGCTCTTGAGCATTTTGGAAATAGAACAGATCCTATATAAAATAGTTAAATTATAAGACCAACAAAACCAAAATTTGGCATCTTTCCAAGGTTGGGTTTAAGCCATTAACTTAAAATTAATACTCAATTTTTGTTTCAAAAAAAGTGTGTGTATGAATCCATTTTTATTCTAGAATCAATTAATATTTTCCACCATAGTTTAAAAATCATGCTAGTTCACCCCTAAGCAACCATTGGTCTACTAATGATGAACTTTCTCTCATAGGTAGACATGTCATAAACTATCGAATATTTGCTCCATTTCTAGCTAGGCATTTATAACTCCAATGGATTTATCTCTGATCCCACTCTAAACCTTACTCTAGTTATAGCTAGGCATTCATAGCCCTCGTAGATGTTGTTTGAATTACCCAAGAACTTGAGCCCTCCTTTTTTTAGGGAATAAATTTATTTTGCTCAATTTACAAGTACTAGGGTGTACTTAAGGGTTGGAAATCACTATGGAAAATAGGAGAGTCAACATCTAAATGGCTTTCACCTAAGAAAAAAATTGTAATTATTTCATTCCTCCTAATATGAAATCTCTTTAAAATATTTTTATTGTGGTGCTACAACATCCTTTTGCATTACTTCTAGATTAAATTGTTTTACTCCAATATATGGATGTAGCCTAAACGGATAATCTATTCAATCTCTACTTTATTGAGTTTAGAGTAGGATCTTTCATCTCCAAATAGTACAAAAAACACTTTTACCTTAGAGTAATAAAATTTGGTTGCACTTGATTGGTTTGAGCCAAAGAGAGGAAAGTACAATATAGAGTAAAAGCAAAAAAAATTGAAATGAAATAAGACCAACACACAAAAATATCAAAGTAACAAAACTATGTACAAGGTTTATTTATAAGGTGGTATTGGAATACTGTCAAAAACTAAATTAGTGTTTGAGGAATTGCCCATTCACTGGTAATGGAACATCCCCTCTAGTTAATTTTTTTAGCCTAAAGGTATTCTCTCATAGAATATCTAATATCTAAAAGAGTCCTAGCCAAAGGGGATCAAATTTCCTATGGTCACCTTTCTTTTCTTTTCATTCCTATCTAAAATCAAGTTGAATTCTTCGCTCATAATCACATGTTGATTTTATAGATAAATCAATAGATTCCACACTTGATACCACAATTCAAACTTGGAAACAATATTATTTAGTCCATAGAGGTTAATTAAATTGAAAGTTATCTTTAGGGATGTTTCAAGGAATTTTAAGCAGATCTAATTGCTTCCTAATTTTTTTTCCATAATTTCAAAGGTATTGCTTTTCCACATAATGGCTAAATCTCCTGACTACCCACTTGCACTGATTGCTACTGTTTTACTGTGTTTTCAAATCTTATATTTCACCTATATGAAATATTATTCATTCATATTTGTGTCTTGGATTATGATATTATTTGGTTTTTCTTGGCTAATTTTTCATCTCAAAGATATTCTATTTTGGGAAGCCAAGACCCCTGATGTTCTAAGAGAGAAAATTCATTTAGCTATTTTTTCCCTAACTCCAATCTTGAGTCCTTTGTCCTCAAGCGTGAGCTAGGTCCTATCAGCAATAGATTCACAAGTTTTCTTCTCCCACATTGTTTTGTTATTGGATCTACGCACTATTTTAGATGTACCTCCTATACCTATTTCACATTAGTTTTTTTGGGAATGTATTTCAATGTCATGAATAGTTTGAGTTTTAAATGATTAATTTGGATTGTTCACATTGTCCATTTCAAAATTATTCTCAAAAGGGATTAATTTAGGGGAAGAGAAATTCAAACTTGGAACAAGAGACATTTTTCCAAATTTTGTAATGTTGACCCACTGCAAACTAAATTCACTTTGAAATCCCTCTTTTTTTGTTGCTTTCTAATTTTTTAATTTTTCATTTAGATCCTCTTCCATTCATCCTTCATTTTTTTTATTCCTTTTTTTGATATTATCTTCAACTATGTTTTCTTTTAATCCCCAAACTTTTGTAGTGCCTCAAATTTGTTGGAGGTTTTCTTTTGAAAATTTTATTTTGAGGTGAACAACCCTTATTTGTTTTGTCTCTAGCCTCTTTTGTTATGGACCTATTGGTAAACATCCTTATTAATATATTTCACCTAATTTTCTATTAGAGGTATCTTCAGAAAATAATGGGTGAAATGACCATACTCATGACACCAAAGATATTTTAAATGAAGATATTCATAATCTAATTTTTGTTCAATCTAGAATAAGTCCACATTAATCATTACTACTTCTGGTAGTATAATTTTAATGTTTACCTGGATACAAATATGGATCACTACCGAATTTGCACCATTACTCTTTATACCTTTGATGGATTTCTTCAATTTATTATCTATCTCCTCCAATACTGAGTTTTTTTCTCAAAAACCTAGGTAAAAAAGGTAAACAAACCCAAACTGGCACATCCCTTGGGTTCTCCTCTAAAAATTTGAAGCTGATATGCCATGAGATTAGGTATAAACCAATTCTTCTCATGAAGTAAGGGCCCTACTCAAACAACTTTTCTTTGTCCTTTGGAGATCTAAAAAAAACAATGAAAACGCCCTTACCTTCTATAGAAATATCGATGCTTCCCTATAGTTTTGGCATCTAATTGACATTAACCCATGCTCTAAGTGTAATATCTCTATTCCATATTCCATAAGAATGACCAATCGACGTATGTTTATTCAAAATAACAATTTCCTCATTGACCTCTTAGATTCTCACTTTCATTGATGGATTGCCATCCAAATTTTTCACAAAGACCTAGATTTCCTTCCTCTTTTTCATTGATTTTCCTGCCCGATATTTATGAACCACCTTATATGCTTCAGAAAAAGCCACACTTAATAAACCTCATATATTTTGTGCTAGGATGGGCATAACAACCCCCTCAGAAGTACCTTTGATAAGTTGTAGAGACCAAAAAAACATCAAGCAACGCACAAACCTTTTAGGGTTTGCGATCACCCAAAGTAACTCATCCACAAACTACATGTTATTATAGCAAACCATATATTATTGTACCTATGAGAGTTGAATACATTTATTATTTTTTACTATACAATTTAAATTTTTTAAATTGTTGAACTTTCTCTTCTCATCCTTATACATATTTTTAGGATTATGATCTCAATACCATAATATTTACATAATGATGTACTTGTAGAGCTATGGAGAAACTAATATTTATTTTTAACATTATGATCTATTATATTTTGATATATTATACAAAGGGAGATAAAAATCATAAGGTGTAGAATAATATGAAATAAAGTAAATATTCTAGATGACTAAGAAATGCAATAAACAAAAATGATATAAATGAATACAATGTAGCTATGGAGGAAGTCAACACTTCATTAATAAAGCTACTAGACTATATTGCATCCATCACCACTAGATGGTGATCCACACATAACTATGAATATGCTCTAAGCTACTGTGTCACTGACTCTCCTTGTTCTATATCTATCTAATAATGTGGCCTTACTTATATAGGTAAAATAGGATACTTGACCAACACTCTATCTAGTTGTATAAGTGACACCTTGCACATTTACAAATTGCACATTAAAACTTGTGCATTTATTACATTTCATGAAGTAACTAGATAACTTCCCCCTAAAGTAATCTATTGTCCTAAGTATGTACCTTGGAAGATACATTTGCATAACCCAAATAATGGAATATAATATATTTCTAACATCCCCCTATATTAAATTATTTGGGTATTGAAGACTTTTAGTCTTCAATATGTATCTTCATCTTATTCATGGGCTTTGTACACTTCCTCTACATTCTTTGTAACATATTCAAGCAAATAGTCAGTATTTTTGTAATATGTTACATTTTTTGATAGATATTTCATTTCATAATCCTCTACAGGTTCTTCCAGTTCTTTAATTTCTTCTATTGTCTAAACTAGGTGATCTCTATGATTTATATTATGATATTCCAGTTAAGGATAATTGGTTGGTCACTAAAATTACTGTTGATGAGGGTTATTTTGGTATTATTGTAGTCAAAACTAATTTTTATTATCCATTTGATTTTCTTGCTTCTTGTTTTTAGGATTGTATTTGCAATATCTAATACTATGTCATTTCTTTCTACATATATGATAATACCATACTTTCCTTCCTCTTGTTAATGTAGAAATATTTCCCTATGGATTATATTTTGATGCCAATGCAGTGTTAGTCATCTCATATTTCATATTCTTGAAGTATATTGTCCAAGTCATCAAAATAAGTATCTTTACTTAAGACATGTAAAGATGTTACCAAATTCTTATAGCTTTCTGGAAGTGCTCTCATGGTTACTTGAGTAAGAACTTCATCCTTAACTACTTCTCCTAAGGTCAACAATTTCCTTTTAATATTTGCTACCTTCCTTAGGAATAATTATATGCTTTCTCCATTATTCATTTTTAATGAGTGAAGTTGAGTTTGAAGATGAAGAATACTTACCTTATTCTTTCCTTAAAATATTTTATCTAGGCTTGTCCATGCATCTAAAGTTGTTTTAGTTGAACTGATATAAGGTTGAATCTCATAAGTGATAGCAAAGGTTATCATCATTAGAGATTTTGAATAATTTTCTTAAAACTTTAGGATTTCATTTTCACATGTGGTAGGCCTCTATGTTTTCCCATTTACAAAATCCCAAAATTTTCATACACTAAGATTTCTTTCACTTTATTTTTCCAAGAGAAATAATTAGGACCCTTGAGTAGTTGAGATTCTACTAGGAAGAATTTGATTGATGCCATTTAGATCTTCCTAATATCAAACCTTATATTTGTAGGCTACCTTATATCTCCCTAGTGTTTTTAGAATATGATATAGTTCTTTTGTAAAATAAAATTCAATTTATGGTTGATTTTGTATAATTTTGTAAATATCAAAAATCAACTTTTCTAACACCTTATTTCTCCTAATTGAACTAAGCACTTTTCCAATTTTGAAGAGGTTTTAATGTTGGATTCATTTTATCCTTTTTTGAGAAATTTAGATACAAGAAATTATAAATTTCCAACCTTAACAAAAAATATTTAATAACCTCTTTTTATAACCCTTAGGTTTTAATTTTTTATTTCCAAAGACCTAGTTTGATGTTGTAACCCTTATCACTCCCAAAATTGGAAAATTAGAAAATTAATTATATTTAAAAACTATTAAAGAAATTAATCCAAGTCGAATTCCTTATTTCTCCTAGGTTGAGATGCAACTATTACTTTAATTTGGTAAGTTATTCCTTATAGCTTTTGCTTTTAGAAAACTAAATTTTCAATCTTAGCTTATAACCCTTATATCTACACAAATTGAAAGCAATAATAAAGTGGTATTTAAACCTTACCTTTTTTATGCTAATTTCCTCAATTTTTAGTGCTTCCTTCAACTAAATATAATAGCGGTGTTAAATTTCTCTTGAGCACTGGAATCAATGGATATGCCCATATTCAATGCTGGAACGTAGATGTTGCTGAAATAGGAAAGTTTGACCTTCAAGACTAGGAGCCTTTAATGTTCCTTCTTCCTTCCTTCCACATTGTACTTGACTATCTTTGACTGTGTTTCACTCTGCTATGATCTTTGGACTTTGGGTACCTTTTATTGGAGGAGTAAACTCGAGCCTTGTGACACATATCATGTTTGTTATGTATTAGCACTCCTTTTCTAATGTAACTCTTTCCTGTTCAATGTATTTGGTCACTTTGTAATGTCTTCTCACTCATGTGGTACTTGAGGAGAATAACATGTGTCACCATGTATGCTTGAGCATGAAGAGTTAAATTTCTTGTGATGTATGCTTGGGTGTTGATAGTCAACGTTATTGTAACGAATGTGCCTTAGAAGATTGATACAAAGTGGTATTCACATTATTTGGATGAAGTCCTTCACTATAAATACTTCCAAGGATATTATTATAACTCCTCAAGTCCTTTCGTATATCATTCCTTTTCTTTGCTATTTTTCTTTAGTAGCAAGTAAACTTACCTTTTACAGGTGGATTTATGAGGTGCTATGGAGATTGAATAGCAGTTTTGATGCTTCCTTTGGTGGATGATATTCACCATGTTTAAGATTTTGAATGTAGCTCATTTTTTCTTTATCTTCTGTACCTCCAATGTATTAATTCTTGTGCATATTTGTAGTGTAGATGTTGTCCATTCCATATTTATAGATGTGAATGTTGTTCGTCTCACGTTGGTAGAAGTAGATGCCTTCTCTTTGTAGTGTAGATGTTATCCATCCCACATTGATAAATGTGGATGATGTCCATATCACGTTGGTATATGTGCATTCTTTTATCCACATAAATGTAGCTTTGACGATAGCCTCTTGTGGGATTTGTTTTTGTAGGTTTGTATGTCCAAGATGAGCCCTTTGAGTGGTTCCTATTGCTTGGGAAGAAGAGTGCTTACATTTGGCCTCTCTTTGCTGCTTTTTCCTATAGATATTATGCCTTTTGGAAATAAATTCAAATCTTCTCTTGAGCTGTAAAAAATAATATTAAATTCATTCAATAAAATGCTCTATAGATTGTACATAAACCTCCTTTGATGCACCATATTTTGCACTCTTATTTTAGATCTGAAATTCTGGTTTTATGGCACATTTTTCTCCTACAATACAAGGGTTTTGATTTTTTCATTTATTAGTAGACACCTTCCACTTTTTTCTTGGAAACTTTGATAATAGTAGATAGAAGATTTTTAGTGTATGCAATTTTCTGCATTTTCTTTTCTTGCATCCAATCTTGTAATGCTTTCAATTTGAGACTCATCAAGTCTCAATATTTGAAGCTTCTATTTTTATTTTTGGTTAGTTGTGTTATTCTCCAAGTTTTAGAGTTTTATAACCTTTTTGGATGGCTTCTTTTGGCCACAACAAGTAGTAGAATTCTATGCTTCAATAGTGTCTTTATACATTTGATACAAATCAGATTTTGTTCCCTTCAAGAACACAAAACTAATTTCTTTTGAAAGTAGTATAATAGTGCAAATAAATCTAATAGAATTTATTTTTAATGCACTAAAAATTTACCTTATCACTCCAATGAACTCTCAAGATAACACATGTAATCAATTTACTATAACTTAATCAAGAATAACCTAAAATGAATCTTCAAGAGTTATTCTGCAAATTCACTACAACTAATATTGTAGGGCTTAGTCTTCTTTTCTATTTCCAAATTAGATTATAGGTAGTTGATATATATAATTCTGAAATCTAATCAACTCTTAATTAATGTTCAAACGAACCTTAAAAACAAACTTTTTCTTTTTGCACTTTTGAAGACTATAATATACTTTTTCCTCATGCAACTTTAATCCAGATAAGGTGCTCTACTAAATCTGATAAGTAGTCTAATTAATAAGTTAGTTAGCACCAGTAGTTGCATAAATTTTTATAACCTTATATAGCTTATTTTGTTGCTTCTGTAGAGGATGTAGATCTTGGTGTCTAAGATCACCAAGTTGCTGCTTCAAGTAGGATTTTGTATCTCTTTGTATACTGTTTTGAATAGCTCCTTCTTCACCAAATGATGATCCTAAAATTTCCTTCACGAGCCTAAGATTTTGTGGTTTGTTCTCCTCTTGTGATCTCCTTATTTTTTTGTATATTTGAAGAAGCCTCTATATCTGAAATGGTGCCTTATTGCTGTGAGAGGTAATCTTCAAATCTCCTAGATTTGATGAGATTATTTTGTCTTCAAGTCTTCTTACTGAATTCTGAATTCAAGTAGGATATTCTTCTCAATATTTTTAATGTCTTAAGGTATTTTACTAGATTATTCTTCTAAAATTTGGCACTCCTTGCCAAATTCTCCTTCTCTTGGACTAGTTTTTGAATGGTGACAATTGTCCCAAGTCCTTCACTATCAAGGGCTTCTCCAATGAGATCTCCTTTGATGATTTCCTTAGGAAGGCTTTCCTAGCATTTTTATGGATGCTCTATGAGAACTTCCCAAGGTCTTTCATCTTGCAACTTCTGTTGGTATTCCATTGAGACCTATTCAACCTTCTTCTCTTGGAAGTTTTGGTGGTGTGATCTACTATTGGATCTCTAGTTCTTCTACTTTTGTATTCGAGCAGGACTCTCCTAGTCCTTATTCCTCTTATTCCAAGTATGGAAGTCCTTCAATGAGATCTTATCCTAATATATTTTGCTTTAGGTACTGAATTGATTTTGAAGAAGATACTCTTCCTAACATTCTTGTAGGAAGTTTTCCAACTCACTGAATCTTCTTTTCCTACAACAAAAATGTTAATATCAAAATTTTAATATGCTTTTGAATCAAATATTTCTTTTGAATTATTCTTTAGGATCAAGGATTTTGTGGTCTATTTCAGTATCAAGGCTTCTATGGCCTTTTTCATTATCAAGGCTTTCATGGCCTTTTCAGTATCAAGGATTTTGTGGTCTTTTCAATATCAAGGCCTTTGTGGCCTTTTTAGTATCAAGACTTTTGTGGCTTCTGCTTCAAGGCTTCTATGGCCTTTTATTCAAGGCTACTATGGCATTTTTATATAAATGCTTCTATGGTATGTTCTTCAAGGCTACTATGGCCTTTTTGTATCAATGCTTCTATGACCTATTATTCAATCTATAATGGATATCTTTAGTCTCCTGGCTTCACCATGCCTCTTCTTTAGAAGTATTCCTCCGTAGTGTTCTTCTCCTGCACAAGGAAGTAATCTCTGCATTATGAGGGCACATCGATCTTTGGGCCACAAATTTAGAGGCTCCTAGATTTCTATCATAGGAGGAGTACCAATCCTATGAGAATTAATTATTTGCATAAAAAGAAACTTTGGATAACAGTTAGCAAATTCTAGATATCTTGGATCTTCACTAGATGATCTATCAATGTAGTGGATTGAATGTTGAGTCCTTGTTTTCATAAGTTTTTTCTATAACTTTGTGGAAATACTATTAGACATTTTGAGTCCCTAAGCTAATATGTTGTCATTGATGTCAAAAGATCATTTAATGTCAAAAGGATCAATGAAGGATTTTTGTAAAAACCAATACAGGAAAAATAAAAGGTTTTATTTAAAACCATGGACAACATATTTGATCTGGGTTTTTCCTAAAACCCAAGTTGGGCTTTCATTTCATCGAAAAAGATACCCTGATGATGGAGATATTTAAGTTTAAATATTTGGTTTAAATTTTAATTATTTTAAATTTGAATTCAAATTTAAAACTCAATATGCAATATTTCCGTCAACGTCATCAAGCAAATAAAAAGTCATATTTCCACCGATGTATTTGATATGATTAAAGGACTATATAAATGGGGATTCAATTGATTATTATTTTATCCTTGCTCGTGTAATAAAAGTGTTGGCTATCGAATAGTTTATGAGCTCGTGCAAAATTCTTGAAAAGTGTGGCAACGAATAACACAGACTGCACTCAGAGAAACAAACATTGTGGTCAGCATGGCACATTGGCATGTGGGCCTTGGCTAATGCATGGGGCAGACAAAAACACCAAGGATCAAATCCCCTTGACTATGTTTTTTGGAAAGCATGAGAGAAGTGCTTCGATGCCTTTGGTTTTATGAAAGGTGGAGATGAGCATAAGGCACATTGCACCTTTCCCTTTCCAATGAGCATCTAGCTTGTGTGGAATCTTAGTCACAACTAAGACGCTCATGGTGTGGGCAATTCGGGGCTTCAAATCCCCTTGAGGAGGTAATTATGTTTTACATTAATTTAATTTTTTTAGCCCTAAGGTTGGATTTATAAGGTGGTTAGTGGAAATTAAAGTTTTAATTAAGCTTTGTTATTTGGGTTGTATTTATTATTGCAAAACTTGAGGGGTTTAATGATTTTTTTGATTATTATTAAGAATTGAATTTAGGAGAAATAAGGAGTTGTTTTAAAATATTTTTGAAAGGCTTATTGATTATTATTTTGATAAGGGTTTTATTAAAAAGGGACTTTGGTGGATGTGTTTATTTAGTTGGAGTAAAAAGGGTATAAATTGAGTTATGCTTTATATTGTGATTATTTGAAGTCCACCAACCCTTATTGAGATTGGAAAGGAAAGTGTGTTTAAGTGTGGCAAATTTTGTGGACAAATCCTTGGCATCAAATAGGTATGGGCACATTCGCATATTGATTTTTTATTGTGGTTGATTTTTGAAATATCTTTGGAAAGAAAAGTATTGATTGTGGTTTCCATTTTTGAGAGTTTTTGGTTTAATGTTTCAAGGTTTTCTGGTTTGTGAGTTGTAATTAAACCTTTTTTTAGAAGCATTGTTGTTGAAGCCCATTGATTGTGAAATGAACTTGAAATTGACTTAGAAAAGAACATGAGTATAATTGTTATGTGAGATTTGTGATTGAGCATTGTTGGAAATATTTTGATTTGGTTAAATACATGCTTGGACTAGGTTTTGTGAGAAAGGATTGTTCCTTGAGGTGATTGGTTGAGTTGAGTTCATTTAAGCCTAGTCAAGTGGATGCATGTGGTTGTTCAAGTTCCTAGAAACAAACTATTTTATATTTTGATTTGATTTGAGATTGAGATTTAAGAATATAACATATTGAGTCTCTGACAATTCTCTTTATGCTTCTATTGATTTGAGATTGGTATTTGAGTATAGAACATATAGAGTCTCTAACAATTATCTTTATGCTTCTATGAGATTGATTTGAGTTGAGATTGGGATTTGAGTATAGAACATATTGAGTCTCCAACAATTCTCTTATGCTTCTATGATATTGAATTGAGATATTGATTGAACATTGAGCTTAGAACATATTGAGTCTCTAACAATTCTCTTTATGATTCTATGTGATTTGATATAAGTCTCTGAGAAGGCTTGTGGACTTATTTGAGTTGAGATTTTGTGAAAGATTACTATGCATATTTGAGAAAGTTCTAGAGAGGACTTATTGAGTAGATTTGAGCAAGTCCTAGAGATGACTTATTGAGATGATTTGAGCAAGTACTAGAGAGGACTTATTGAGAAGATTTGGACAAGTTTTATGTGGAACTGTTGAGAAGATTTGAGTAGGTTCTATGTGGACCTATTGAGTATATTTGAGTAGGTTTTGTATGGACATGTTAAGCAAATTTGAGCAGGTTCTGTGTGGACCTTTTGAGCAAATTTGAGAAGGTTCTATGTGGACCTGTTGAGCATATTTGAGCAAGTTCTGTGTCGACCTGTTGAGCAAATTTGAGTAGGTTATGTGTGGACCTATTGAGTAAATTTGAGAAGGTTCTATGTGGACCTATTAAGCATATTTGAGTAGGTTATGAGTGAACCTATTGAGCAGAATTGTACTAGACTGACTGTACTATGTTTAGTACAAGATATTGAGAAAAATTATGCTAGACCTACTGAACTATGTTTTGTATAGTATTGAGACAGAGCTTTGGATATGACAGAGTATAGAGGACAGATTCTTAGTGGATAGATATCCAGCAGCCAGGGAAATTGAAAATAGATCTGAGTGAGGATTATTCAAGTGGAAAGAGATTCACTAGTCAATGCAGCATAGAGATGAAGTCTTCTAGAAGATCACTAGCCTGAACAAAAGGGAAATATTTGTCCTATGGAAGAGATACACAATCTTGATATTAGGGGATTAGCATCTCCTTTGGACATAAGTCCATAAACATTGTAATTTGGAAAATATTCCCAATAGATTATTTGAGAAATATTTAGAAGAAATATTTTCTCTATTGAGGTAGCCCACACTGGGTGAACCACATTAAAATATGTGTCTCTATTATGTATGGTATTTTGTGCATTTCTTTAATTACTGCTATTGATACTACTATCTATAAACTACATAATATTGATTTGAGAAGAAAAGTAAAAAGTGGTCTTATATTGTTCACCCCCCCTCTCAGTATAATCTTATGTTCTTCAATTGGTATCAAAGTAGATTTCTTTAGAAGAGTTTGACAAATTGAAGGAAAATCGGTCTAAGAACACAATGGATCAAAAGGATCAAAATAATGAGGTCTTCAATAGTGCAGTACCAGTATTTTATGGAAGTGGCTTCCTTTATTGGTGTGTACTAATGAGATTTCACCTAACGAAACTTGGAAATGAAGTTTGGGATGCAATGGAATTTGGATATGATTCAGGATCTAATACTCCTACATATAAGGAAGGTTAGCTTCTCATGCATGCAAATTCAAGAGCTATAAATACAATTATAAGAGGACTACATATATCATAATCTATGAAGGTTATGGAATGTACAACAACAAAAGATATGTGGGAACTATTGCATACCATATATGAAGGAGATAAAAGTGTTAGGAAAGCTAAGATCAAAAATCTCAAGGGATATTTTGAGAATATAATAATTAGGGATGATGAAAGCATTCGTGACTATCTCAGCAAGGTTGATTAACTTATACATGAGATAAAAGGTCTTGGAATGAAGGTTGATGAATCTGATGCTTGTGATAAGATCATGAGAACTCTTCCAAAAAGGTATAGTGAAAAGGTTTTTACCATAGAAACATCAATTGATAGTGATAATCTAACAAGAAATATTTTTCTTGGTATGCTTACAACTTTTGAGATAAGAATAAAATATCATATTCCTCCAAAATAAGTTGCATTCAAAATGGACAGTAATAAAAAGGGTAAGAAGACAGAATCAAGCAATGAATCTTCTAGTGATGAAGAAGCTAACTATGGTAGAAGAGATAGAGGTTCCAAAAGACTGATAGATATGAGATCTATTAAGTGCTTTATTAAAGAGTTATATATTGGTTCTTGTTGAAGAGGCTTAGAAAAGGAAGAGTACAAAAATATCATTACCCTCTTTTTTACATTGGTTCCAAAAAAAAGGAGATGAAATAATTTAATAATGTTTGTTTAATAAGATTTTGTAATATAATTTATAAGATCATTTTACAAATTATGTAAAACACATTGAAAATGATTTTAAATGATTTTATGTTAAATGAATAAGGTGGTTTTATTGATGGTGTGATAATTACATAGAAGGTTGTACATTCTATTCATAATAAGGTTGGTTTAAAATAAGAATTTGTTGCTTTACCAAAACATAATAAAATTCAAGGTAATATAGGCTTGTTTGTTTTCTTTATTTTTTCTTATCATTAAACCTTTGATTTTTCTTTAGAGCCTATTTAGATTAGGAGTAGATTAATTAAAGCACTAAATCTAATTTTTGCTATGAAAGTCTAATATTCCATTTATATTATAAGATAATAATTTGAGTGCAATGAATATTATTTTGGTAATTACAACTTGCATGGATTAAAATTTATCTTTCTTTGACCAGTTTCAATTATTCTCAACTTACGTATGTTCTAATACAATGCAGTGCAATTATTTTTATGTAAATAAGTATTTAATATTAATACAATATGCCTAAGAAATCTATCTCTTAGAGGCATTCCACCATAGGTCCCTTGAAGAAACAATTATGATAGACCTTTGGGTTTATCCACATTAGCAAAGACCTAGACATAATTGAACCTTGGGGAAATGAATTCCCTTTCAATAGGGAACAATATTTGTTCCAAGTAAGTTGGCTTACCCTTGACATACCAATATTTGGCTTTCATCTCTTTATGCCCAACAAAAATAGCATGAGGGAGGAAGTTAAAGTGTTTCATTTGCATTTTCAACATGCCCTTTAAGTGGGGAGTTTGGTTGTCCAATTAATTTTAGTTTTTTTTTTTGTATAATCACGATTTTAGCATGCTTTTAGACCTAGGGATAAAACGACTAATAGTTTGGACCAATGATTTTGATTTTGACCTTAAAACTTTATAAAATAAATCATCCATTCAAAAGGGAGAGTTATATGCTATAAATATGCAATTCACTTCCTTATTTTCTTACCAAGTTCTCATATTTTTTTGGAAAATATATTTATTCTAATATTGCTCTCAAAATTATGCTTTTGTTGCTACTGCTTCATGCACTCTCTTATTTTCTCTCTCTCTTGTCTATCCAAATAAAACAAAAGCCTTTGATCACTAGCTCAATTCATTCCATGGAGGAGAATATGAAACAGTACCAAGATTTGTATCCAAAGGCCACTAACTATCATTTGAGAATAGGATTCCAAGGTAGATCAAACTCT
Organism: Wollemia nobilis; assembly: GCA_028583015.1. Classification (NCBI taxonomy): domain Eukaryota; kingdom Viridiplantae; phylum Streptophyta; class Pinopsida; order Araucariales; family Araucariaceae; genus Wollemia; species Wollemia nobilis. Next base: position 93,088 of record JAQPPZ010003882.1, read on the forward strand.
CTATGAACATCCTAAGTGTGATCCCTCTTATTGTGGTGATATTGCAAGCAATTTTGAATAGAAATGAGAATTTTATTATGCTTGTTATGATATTATTTTGTCCTTAATACCCTAGGTGTCAAGTAATTTTTTTTACTACATTAGAATTAGCCCTATATTACTAGTATTTTGTGAATAATTTTGGTGCAATTATTTTTTAATGCTTCATTTTATTCTTACTTGAATTAGGAAAGATTTTGGTATTTAGTGTTAATTTATTGCTTTGTTGTCTTAGTTTAAGCATTTTAGTTTATATGGTATTAATTTGAAAAATTATATTAGATATTCCTCTTTTCTTGTAAAAATATCTATATTTGTGAAATTGCACTTATAACTAACTTTGTAGGTGGTGAAGACTCATGACATTTGTTAGTCCTTAGATAAGACAACAATAAGCCATGTTGTTTGATGGATTTGGTTTTCTTTTTTCACCCAATTATCATTTTTTTGCCATGTTTTTGCATCCTAACTTTTTGAAAACCCAAAAATAAGGAGAGTTATGATTAAGATACCCGTCCCCCAAAGCACATGTCCTAAAAATTTAATAATACCAATATTATCAAGATCATGATTCCATCATGATTTTACACATAGGGTTCAAATGGAACATGATTTGTATTGATGATAATGATTTTATGACCCTAAAAATGGAGACAATTAGTCATTGAATCCAAAGGCAAAGCAACCTACTATAAATACCCACTACACTTCCTCATTTTTTGACCAAAGTATCGTAGAACATTTACAAAATATTTTAATGTAATATTGCTTTCAAAATTTTATCTATTGCTACCACTTATCTCTCTCATCCTTTGGAGGTAAAATAAAAGACATCAATTGTTGGTTCATTGCCTTCCACTAAATATGAGGTGCTCTATCAATATTTTTCGCCAAAGGTCATTGATTATTATTTGAGGACCAAATTCTAAGGTAGCTCAAACCCTCTATGAACATCTAAGGCGTGATATATCATTTCTTACTATAGTGGTGTTGAAAGAAAATTGAAATAGGAGTGAGGATTTTATTATGCTTGTTATGATATTATTTGGTCCTTGATACCTCAAGTAATTATTTTTATTGTATTAGAATTAGCCCTAGCTTCTTAGCATTTTATAGATTATTTTAGTGTAGTTATTCTTGAATAATTAATTTAATTCTTTCTTGAATTATAATAGTTTTCAACATTTAATATTAATATACTATTTTTCTTAGTTTAAGCATTTTGGTGTATTTGGTATTAATTTGAATAATTATTATTAGATATTTCCTTTTTCCCATAATTCATGTGTATTTGTTAATAGGCCACTAAAAATTGACTTTGTAGGTGGTAGAGAGTCTCATCCTTCTATTAAAATTCAAGGATGGACTAACTTTGTTAGTCCTTAGGTAGGACAACAACAAGCCAAGTTGTCTTGTGGTCTTGGTTTTCTTCCTTCCTCCAATTCTCACTTTTCAGCTATCTTTTATGATATTTTTACCTCCTAAATTTAATAAAACCCAAAAATAGGGATAGAGTTATGATTAACGAACATTTTGACATGTTTCACAAAGGATGCATCCTAAAAATTGGAAATGCCAATACTACCACTTTAAGTGGGGAGCTTGGTTGTACGATTAATTTTAGGGCTTTTGATGCATTGTTGTGATTATAGCATGTTTACACTTAGGGTTAAAACAATGGATATTTTTTACCAAGTTTATGATTTTCTAACACTAAAAAAGAAGAAAAATAGTCTACTCAAAAGAGAAAATTATCTACTATAAATACCCACTTCATTTCCTCATTTTCTAACAAAACTCACACAAAACATTTTTATGCTAACATTTATCTGAAAATTCTACACCTCTTTCTCTCTCTCTCCCCTTGCAAGTAAAACTAATTGTTGGTTCAATGCCTTCCATGGAGGATGGGATACTCTACCAATATTTTTAGCCAAAGGTCATTGATTATTGTTTGAGGACCAGATTCCAAGGGAGGTTGAATCCTCTATGAACATCCTAGGTGTGATCTATCTTTTACTATGGTGATCTTGCAAGCAACCATACTTGACTTGTAATAGAAGGATGAGACTCTCCACCACATACAAAGTCAATTGTTAGTCCTTAGTTAGGAAAACAACAAGCCATGTTGGCCTGTGGTCTTGGTTTTCTTTCTTCACCTAATTCTCACTTTTCAGCCATATTTTATGATATTTTTGCCTCCTAACTTTAATAAAACCCAAAAATAATGATAGAGTTATGATTAATGAACTTTTTGATGTGTTTCTCAAAGGATGTGTCTTAAAAATTGGAAATTCCAAGACTACCACTTTAAGTGGGAAGCTATTGGGCCAACTACTAGATGGTTTTTGGTCTCCTACAATATTGTCTCCTTGGGATGGCTTCTACTACACTTCAACCATATCTCATTAAATCTTAACTTGCATAAATTTTGAGGTATTTTTAATTTTATTGGTTAGGTGCTTCAATGCTTAAGCTACCAATTGCAACAAGTGTTTTGGGCATTGGTTTCAATGAATTTCACCACTTGTTGCATTATGACACCATCTAAGCAATTTTAACATCACCATGACACAAGCTTCTTGGGATCACCTCCCAACCACACTGTAGTCATGCCTTATTAAATTTTATTTTTCTACAAAACTCTGAGATCGTACAAGCTTGAATGTTCTTTAGTAATTTTATTTATGCTTTTTTGACTGCAAGTGGATTAACCATTAACTTCACCATGTCCATCACTCTACACATTTGTGTTTTCCTAATAAACATTAAAAATCTTGCATCCATCATCTTTGAATTTTGAGTAGCCATGTTAGATATCCCACAACATAGAGTTAAGATTTACACACATTATTTTAAAAATATATATTATATATAGATATATTTATATTTTATGCCTATATTTTTTTGCATTTTTAACACTTTTTGTATTTTTTGGTAAATTTTCCCTCTTCTGACAATTTTTTGCAAATTTCAATTATTTTTGCAATTTATTTTCTTTTTGGTATTTCACATTTTTGCTAATATCTTACATTTTTTGGGATTTTTTGCTTTTACATTTTCCCAAAAATGTCTAGGCTTTTGATTTTTATGCTTTTAGGTGGGTGTTAGCTTTTTATGAATGAGCCATGAGAGATAACAATCATAAGATGTAGAATAATATTCAATAAAGTAAATTTTCTAGATGACTAAAGTATGCTGAAATATAAAAGATATAAAAGATTACAATGTAGCTATGGAGAAAGTGAGCACTCCACTAACAAAGCTATAGATCTATATCATATCCATCACTAGTAAATGGTGTGGAACACAATCCACTAACCTACACTATTTAACAATATCTCCTCATTGTCCTCCTCTATCTTTCTAAGAGGTAATCCTTATATATGCAAAATAGGATGCTTGCCAAACACTCTAACTAGTTATGTATAGGATACCTTGAACATGTACAACTTGCACATGGACAATTGTCCATTTATTACAATACATGAAGTCACTAGATACCTTGCACAGGAAGTAATCTAGGTATGTATCTTGGAGGATACATTTACATAACCCAAATGATGGAATAGACATTATTTCCAGCACCCTCTGTATTATATTATTTGGGTATTGAAGGCTTTAGTCTTCAATATGGATTTTTTCATCTTCATCTACTTGATCTTCATTTGCATTCTTTGTATTCAGGTTTAGTAGGTAATTTGTGATTAGAGCTTCTTCCTTGGCTTTGCCTTTAATTTTGATTTTTGTGTTCTTGTTGGAGATTGATCTACTAGCAGGCTCTTATGAATATGATTCTCCTTTCTTGTGTATAGAAGCTTCTGAAAAACTGCTTAAGGCATAATATTTTGAATTAGTAGAACCAAAAGTATTGATGCTAGATGAGGATTGAAAAAAATTCCAAGATATGATTCATCAAGTTCTGATTTCTTTTTGAGTGATTCTATCATGTTTTTTATGTTCTTAATTTTTCCTTGTAGTGTTTATATGTGAAAAAATCCATATATAATATGCTTGCAAAGTCTAAGAAAATTACAATATCACCTTTTCTAGTGGTAATTGCTTCATTGAGACAAGTATGAAGATAACTATTGGCAATTTTGGGTATGTTGCCTAGCTTCATGTTTGTGAGTTGTCATTGATGTCAAAAAGAGTTTGCATTGATGTCAAAAGGAATTTGTGCTGATGTCAAAAAGAGTTTGGTGACAAAAAGATCTTGAAAGTTCCATGATGTTTATTTATGGGTTTTTAATTAAAACCATGGTGACAAGGTTAAAGCTTTTTCTTAAAATCATCTGGACTCATTTAGGGTTTTTATTAAAACCATCTTGGCTTAATGAAAAGGTTTTTGCTCCTTTAAAAAACCTTAAAAGTCTATTTTGATTTTTAATAAATAAATTAACTCAAACCGTTGAAAAGGTTTTAAGTTAAGTTTATTATTAATAAAATAATAATTATTAATTTAATAATTATTATTGAAAGGGTTTCTAAACCCTTAGCGGCGCTCATGTGGAAGACTTACAGCACCGACGTCAACTTGCATGGGATGCAAAAGACTATTAAAGGGCATTAATTACTAAGGTTCAATGCAACTCTAATTTGCATGATTACCTTCGAATTCGTATTGCTCTGTGACCTTCGATTTTGGATTACACTATGATTTTCGAGTCTCATTTTGCTCTGTGTTAATTTCTAATTCCGTGCACCAGTGAGGAAGATACATTTGGTCTATGTTAAATTATGATTTCGTGAGTAGTGAGGAAGACAAATCTGGTCTGTGTTAAAAATAAATTTCGTGCACCTATGGGGAAGGAAATTTTGGTTGTCTTTTACGAGCAAAGAGAAGGTAAAATTATGAGTACCACTTGAGAGTTTCGTTGGGCACTTGTGCTCCAATGACGGAGGCAGTGGAGTGAAGGCGCTCGCTAAGCAAAGGTGTTGAGTTTGATTCGTGACAGGAGTGTTTCATTTTTGGTCACAGATTATTGTGCACATGGTACAAGAGTTGCCTTGGGCCACAAGTTTGGAGGAGGAAGCACTTTTGCGCTTATGTTGGTGTCTCCATATTTCTCCTAAGGTTGGAGAATTGATTTTTGGCCAAGGTAGATCTTTTGTTGATAATGTGGAATATTTGATTTGACTTGGAAAATTATTGTTGGTAATTGGATGGAGGTATAAGGTTAAATAAAAATATTGCTTTGACATTGTTATTATTGATGCTTAATGTTTATGTGGTAAATGCATTTAGAAGTAAATGTATTTTAGGAGTTATAAGGGTTTAAGGAATAATTGTGCTTAATGTCATATTGGGGTTAGAAAGCCTTTGGAGTTATTGAGTGGATATTCTCTTGTAATTATTTTTGAGGTTGAAGTTATTTTGTGATATATTAAGTAGGAGTTATAAGGTGTAAAGGAATATTGTTGATATGTATATTTTTGAGTTTTGATTATTGATGATATGGAGTGATAAGGTGTTATTAGGACTCTTATCATCGTGCATTATTTCATTTTTTATAACTCTAATTTGTGGCAAATTGAGAGTTAGTGTTGTGACATATTTTGAGTTCTCCTTCTTCATAAAATTAAAGGTATGGGCACATTCTTCCATGGTTACTATTGATTGATGGTTTTCTGAAAAATAAGTTTGGAGTGAAAAGGATTAAATTAATTTTCCTTATTTGGAGTGGATCTTATTTTCTGAAAGTGGAAGTATTAATTATGCATTATGAGATCATGATGAGTTTATGAGTTATTACATAATTCTGGTTTATCAGAGTGGAAGCATTTGAATTTTGCTTTAGGGATTTTGAGTGAGAAGCATATGCCATTGCTATAAGTTTTTGAAACCCTAATTGAGTTGTTTGGTTGTTGAGAGTTTGGTTTTGAGATTGCTTCCATTGAGATTTAGTTGATCAAGTTATGCTTTACTTGATACATGAGTTGGGCTTGCTCCTTTGAGATTTGATTTTATCAAGTTATACTTTGCTTGATAAACTTGGTTGTGTGGTTAAGTTGAGCATTCCCATTTGAGAGAAGTTGGAAATATCTTGAACCTATTTTTTATGCTTAGAGAGAGATTGCTTTGATTTCTTGAAAACTAACTTGGTTAGGTTTTGATAGCAAGTTATGGTTCTATGTTGGAGGAGTTGATTCCTTGATATTGTATTATTGGCAATTGTTGGGTTGTGGTTCAAAATATTGTGAAAGTATACTACTTCTATGAGATTGATTTGAATTGAGATTGAAAGTTGAAGGATATAACATATTGAGTCTCTAAAAATTCTCTTTATGCTTCTATGAGATTGATTTGAGTTGAGATTGACAGTTGAAGGATAGATTATATTGAGTCTCTAACAATTATCTTTATGCTTCTATGAGATTGATTTGAGTTGAGATTGAAAGTTAAAGGATATAACATATTGATTCTCTAAAAATTCTATTTATGCTTCTATAATATTGATTTGATATGATTGGATGAAACATATTGGGTCTCTAACAATTCTCTTTGTGTGTTCACATTGGGCAAGTTTCTTGGTAAACTTGCTTGAGTTGATTTGAGCAAGTTCTTGGTGAGCTTGCTAGGACATATTTGGATAGGTTCTTATGGAAAAATTATGGACTGATTTGGATAGGTTCTTGTGGAGAATTTTTGGACTGATTTGGATATGTTCTTGTGGAGAACTTGTGGACTGATTTGGACAGGTTCTTGTTGAAGAACTTGTGGACATATTTGATGAAGTCTTGGTGAATACTTGTGAGCAGTTGTGATTTATTTGTTCAATATTTTGGCTTAATCTTGGGATAGATCTAATAGATATTTGAGAGCAAATTTGTGATGAACCAGAGGACTAATTTTGGTGCATATTTGTGACAAAGTTTGAGAGGACTTGTGTTGTACTGACTGACTATGTTTAGTACAGGTTTTGATGAGCAGCTATGGAGGTGATCAGTGAGGATAAAGTATCTAGATCTAGAGCAAGGAGGACAGGACGTCTTCTATGGAAAGGAGTTCCATCTGCTAGCGGCAGAAGAGGTAGTGATCTTCTAAAGTATCATTTCTAGAGATTTGGGGATAGGACATCTCCTTTGGGCATGAGGCTCATAAATATTTGATTAGGGTAAGGATTCTCCTTTGGATAGGAAGTCCATAAACATTATAATTGGGAAGGATTCCCAAAGGATTTGATTGAGAAAAATTAGTGAAATATTTTATCTATGGAGTAGCCCACCTTGGGTGAACCACGTTATATTGGTGTCTCAATTGTGTGATGACTTATACACTAGTTTGATTACTTCTTTGATTTTGCTATTGGTTCACTGCATTGCTTTCTAAAGTAAAAGGAAAAAGTTAAAAAGTGGTCTTATATTGTTCACCCCCCTCTCAATATAATCTTGTGTTCTTCAATAGCATTCCATAGTATCAAAATTATATTTTAGGGCTTCACTATGGATTATTTTTGAAGCTAAATTTAACCTTCCTTTTGATTTCATGAGAAGATTCATGATTCCTAGTTTTATGGCATTAGCTTTTGCTTTCTGTAGCATTCATTAGTGGATGTAAACATTTATATATATAGCTCTTTAATTGAAAAATATATATATATATATATATATATATATATATATATATATATATATATATATATATATATATAAGCTTCTTTTGTAAAAAAAATATAGATTTTTGGATTTGTGGAATAACTTTTAACTCCCACCTAAATGTTTTAGATTTTAAAGAAATCTTATATTTCCCAACTTGATAATCTTAGATAGATATTAATGTTATCAAGTTTTATAGGATGCCTTATGACTCCCTAATGTTTTGAAGTATATTATAGTACTTTTTTAAGAATACAGTTCAAATTCAATTGATTTTATACAAGTTTTGCAAGAATCAAAAATTAACTTTTAATGCATTTTTACTCCTAATTGAACTAAGCACTATTTCAGTTTTGAAGAGGTTTTGATGTTGGAATTATTTTATCCCTTTTTTAGATATTTGAGACAAGTAAAAAATAAATTTATCGAACCTTAATAAAATTCTTTAATAAATTTTTTATATCTTCTAATTTTCAAATAAAATAAATTTGATATTTACAATATATTTTAATCAAGTTAAATTCCTTATTCCTCCTAATTAGGATTGCAAATATTAAAATAATAAGATAAGTCACCCCTTAAGATTTCAAAACCCTAAGTTTCAACCTTAGTTTGAAATCAACTCCAAGAGAACCCTCTTCATAGAGCAAATTAGATAGTAAAATAATGAGACATCATGTCCCATGGGAGCCTTAGATCTAGACTTTAGATACCAACTCAGCTACTCACTCACCCTTCATCAAGCCTCAAATATTAACAAGGGTTTTAAATTCAATAAACCTCTCATTTATCAAATGCCATTTTTTTAGGAATACAACTAAATACACCAAAATAAATTATGAATATAGTTATATTTGTATCTTGCACTTATTAGGAAATTATTTTTTATCTAACATAAATCCATGTGATTATGATTTTTGGTTTATTCCTTTATTCTCATGCTTTAAATTTTTTAAATTTATTAGAATGATGCTTCACAAGATGCAACTATCAATAATCCACTTCAAATGGCATGAGTCTAATTGGTTAAGTATCCAACTTTCATGGTGCAAAGACCAAGGTTCAAGTCTTGCTAACACTAAAAATATGAAAGTGTAAAAAATAAACTTAAATTATTGAGAACACAATGAATAGTCAAAGATAATAAATATTATCCAAAGTGACAATAATATACAACCTCTTGTTCTCTAGAAAAAATAAATAAAAATTATATATATATAATAGTTCACTAAAATAATCAAGTGGTATTAGCTCAATCGATTAGATTCCTTGATTTCTCAACATTTAAGGAAGAGACCAAGGTTGAAATGATGTCAAGCAATACATGGATTATATCCATGTTGTGTTATAATACCACTATGTAGTGATGATGTAATACATGTGGACCCGTTCAGTCTCATATAACCAATTGAAAAAATAATAATTTACTAAAATAGTTTTTGAGTCACCAACAATCATACACCATAACTTGCACCATAATAAATCAATTATTGTTAACTTAATACATACATTTCAATCTTTCAATTCAATTCATAGTCATCTCTATCCACCTCTTTAATAAGTAGTGCCATAAAATATATAATGAATCTTATCATTATAATATAAATTAATAAGTAAATCATTATAATATAATTATTAATAAGTAAATCTTGTCATCTCTATCCCATGTAGAGAAGTTGGAGAGCAAGTGGGTAGTTAAACCTCTCTAGTTGCTGAGAGGCCCAGGTTCAAATCTTTCGCCTCACATGTTGCGGATATGTTATGTAATGGTTCCCTTGTGGTCACAGTCTGTTTACCCCTTGTGACCACCACCAAAAAAATATATATATATAAATTAATAAGTAGAGCTCTAATAAGAAAAGGAAAAATAGAGAGCAAGTGTGAGTCAAAAAAAAGTCTCACAAGATAGCAAGGAATGAAAGTCTTATTTAATATTCCTAATTGGAAGTTTATATGTCCTAATCGGAAATATGAATGCCTAAGTTAAAAATAAGAAAATGAATGACAAGTTTGAAATGGGATACAAATGTAACTTCAAAAGTGATGATCAAGGATGAGATAATCTAGTATGATATAATGTTTTTTTAATCATGAAACAACTTCAATATAAACCATGGAAATCATTATATAACAGAGGCTTAAACTAAACCATAAAAAAAAAATTAACATATCAAATAAAACCAAAAATTAACATATCAAACAACACCTTTATTCAAAAATAAGAAAGCTTATAAAATATAAACAACTTCAATATAAAACAGTTACCATAGTCACTACTTTAAACATATCATTCAAAAACAGCACAAGGCTATAAGATATTATTACATTTCTTTAAAAAACTATGGATCAAAAACAGTTACTATAGTCACTAGTTCAACACAGTTACTATGGATCAAAAACAGTTACTATAGTCACTAGTTCAACACAGTTACTATGAATCTCTTCAGTGGTTTTGCCCGTAATCACATCTGCTACAGTCTGACATGTTAAGTCGTACAGACTCTTTATCTGCAGGTACTTGGCAGCCTGCAGAGTCATTAAAAAAGGAGCATAATAAAAAATAAATAAATAAATAAACAATGCAAGACTACCACCTAGCTTAGAAGGGAAAAGAAAGACAAAAGTCTCTGTAGTTTGCAACTTTTTATTCAAACAAACAAAATAATAATGCAGTCCATTATACTCTACATGTGCTAGCAACTCATCTAACAGAAAACAAAGGAATGTACAGGACCAGGTAAAGAGGTCTCACAGATGTTGGCATTTTCACTATATCTGCGAACTCTTAATAAATATCTGCATTGAAACCCTAATTATTTATCCATACCTTGACGAGGTCACAAAGCGTGGCCTGATCGACGTTGACGAACTCCTCATTCCAGCGCTTGATGTCATCCTCCGACAAGGAAGACTTCTCCTTGCGCGCATCCACGTGGTATCTGCAATACTCCAACACCCGACCCAAAATTTTACCCGAAACATTGACCAACGTGGTGAGAAAGCCCATCTCGTCTATCATATTCTTAATCGTCTGCGACTCCAACGCCACCTCTTCCTCCACCTCAAAGATCTCGTCATCCGAGCTCTTCAATAGCAGAAACGTCGTCGTATCAATAATGACCGTCTCCTTTCTCATTTTCTTAATCCTCCGCGACTGCCACGGCAATATCTCATTCTCCACCTCAAAGATCTGCTTAGCCGAGCTCCTCAATCGCATAGGCGTCGCCATCTCTTTCTCCACCTCAAACATCTGCTTAGCCGAGCTCCTCAATCGCATACGCGTCGCCATCTCTTTCTCCACCTCAAACATCTGCTTATCCGAGCTCCTCAATCGCATACGCGTCGCCATCTCGCCTCCTATTCCGGTTTGGGAATCAAAATCGGAACCTCCAACACAAATAGAATATAATAGAATAGAGTCTAAAACGAAGAATCCAGAGCATAAAGAATTGAAATAATTGCTTAGAGGTGGTTATCCCCCTATTTATAATGATTGGGGTATATATTTTCTATTTTTAGTAAATATATAATTTTTTTTTCACATGCAATTCTCGTTTTAAAATAGACAAGCTACTAATATATATTATTAGTATATATAACGTTTGGATAAGATTTTTTATGTTATTTTTCCATGCAAATCTTGTTTTAAAATATTTCGGGGATTTCCAATCTGAGAGAGCTATGAATAGAAAAGAATAGAACAATACTATACTTTTCCACAAGTTTTAGCTCGCTGTGTCCTTGTCTTCCACAAAAAAATAATATATATATATAAAAGTTAAGCCCACTCTGTAGAAAAGTATGACTTCATCTCCAGCTTTGCATTTATCGTTGCATACAATTTTACTAATACTGCATGTCAATATTAACAGTTACTTGTTAAGTGGTTTTTGGTGTAGGGTGTTGTCGTATTATGAATAGAAATTTAAAAATAAGATTTCAGGGTTTTTGGCGGAGTGATAGTAATGAGCAAGACATTCCTTGCGCAAAGGTTGAAGGTTTGAATACTTTTTCTTTATATTAAATTTATTTTTTTAATTTAAAATATTTATTTTAAAAAATTGATTTTGACCAGGTTTAAATTTACTGTAGTACTTTTAAAAGTTCAAAACGTTTCTAAAGACATAAAAATTCATATAAAATATAGTCATAAAATTTGTCATTCAAAGGTTCTAAACCTTTCAAGAGAATGAAAATTTAAATTATGGCTATTATATAAAAAAAAAAATTACTTTTAGAAGAGTAAAATCTGAAGGGTGATTAAATAGTATAGTTTTAATGATTCAAGGAAGGAGAAGAATTAGGTATATATATATATATATAGATATATAATTTATTTTATTTATTTGATTAACAAGATTAAATATATAGTCATATGCACACCGAACCCTTCACACACTCGTCCACTTCACAATTTGAACCTTGGACTTATTCAAGAAGAGCTAAAGCTTGATCCATTATGTTGTTCCCTAAACAATCTAGGTTTAATTATTGTCAAACAATACATGTATAATTTCATATTTTATTTGAGAAAGTACAAGATTGTGCAATACAAGAGGAGCAAATAGTATAAGACCAACTTTTATTTTTCTTTTCCAAACAATATTATCCAATATTATCAATGACAATATCAATATCAATAATCAAAGCAATGCACAAATCATCGCACACAAAAAAGACACAAATTTAAAGTGGTTCACCCAATGTGAGCTACTCCACGAAGAAAATATTTCTTTTAAATTTTCTCAACAAATCTCTTGGAAATCAATTCCCTATTCCAATATTTATGGACCTCTGTCCAAAGGAGACATCAATCCCCTATTCTCTTATTTGTGGATCTCTCTCCATAGGAGAACTCTTTCCCCTTTTCTATGGTTCGTGAAACTTGATCTAGGAGAACTCTATCTCCTCAACTGGTTCGTCGATCTCTTCATAGAAGAACTCTATCTTCCCAGTTGGTTCATTGATCACACTCCAAAGGAGAACTCTTTCCCCTTACTCTGGTTTGTGGATCTCTGTCCATAGGAGAACTCTATCCCCTTGCTTTGGTTGGTGAACTTCTAGAAGACTTATACCCCCACTACTCTAGATTGTGGATCTCTCTCCACATGAGACCTTTGTCCCCACTACCCTAGCTAATAGATCTCTATCCATTGGAGATTGTGGTTCTTTTTTATTTGTCACCTCCAAATCCTGCTCTCAACTTTATCTCAAATCTTCACCAAAATTTATCTCAAATCTAGCATATATTTGTTCTAAATCTGCTCACAAATTTGTACCAAAATCTGTCTCAAATATGCACTAAACTCTGTTTCAAATCAACCTCAAGCCTTAACACAAAGCTTGACAGATCAATAATCAAACTTGCTCTCAATTTTGTTTCAAGTCTTTACAAGACTTGTTCAAACCTGCCTTCAAGCCTTCTCAAAGACTTGCTCAAAATTATCCTTAAGCCCTCTCAAAGACTTATTGAGTTCTGTCGTCAAGCCTTCACAAATACTTGCTCAATTTTATCCTCAAGCCCTCTCAAGGACTTGCTCAATTTTTCTCTCAAGCCTTCTCAAATACTTGCTCAATTTTCTCCTCAAGCCTTCACAAAGACTTACTCAATTCTATCCTCAAGCTCTCTCAAGGACTTGCTCAATTCTGCTCTCAAACAGTTTACAAATCTTGCTCAAATAATTCCAGATCTTGCATACAAAATATACTAAATCTTTTTCAAAAAAAAAAACTCTTTTCACACATCCAAATTCTACTTGTCAATTTTCTTTCAAGATCAATCACACAAATGGTCAATTTCCCTTATTAAAATTGATCTAAAA
>JAQPPZ010003883.1:0-102965 GCA_028583015.1 Wollemia nobilis
TCATATACGACCCCATGCGGGGATCCTATACAAGCGACATAGTACAAAGCTGCCCCATGCAAACCTGTACATGTGGTCTCTCATGTCATAAACTATATCTGAGAGGAGCCATGGTAGCCTACACCCGCTCTGGTGGCACAACAGTAAGCCACCTACCACCCCTGCCAAAACCTGAGTCAACCTAGATGCCCCAGGCATCTGCATTAGAGACTCGATGTTCACCTCGTCCTTCTCCAGGGCGAAGCTTGGGTCTCCAGTCAATCTCATCATAGCCTGGCCCTGATTGTCCATAGACGTCATCAGTCGTCCTTGTATGGGGATACTCATGATCCTCCATACGTCCTCTAGAGTGGGAGCCATCTCCCCTATTGGTAGCCAAAAATAGGATAACCTCAGATACCACCTCTCTACTAGGGCTATCAGTAGCCCCATATCTGTCGATACTTGTGGCATATCTGCCACATGTCGTAGCTCGACCTGTGCTAGTTGGTTGCGCTCTGCCTGGTCGAGAGCGGCCAAGTCATCTCTCAGCCCACTGTACTACCATTTTTGGCTCTTTAGTAATCCTTTTTGCAAAAAAACAATAAAAAAATAAAATTCATTAATCAACCAATCATTAAAATCAAATTAAATACATTTTAACCCTCAAGTAATGATATCGTCCACCATTGGATGATATCGTCCCAAATTGGGCAAAGTCATCCTTTGTAGGATGAAATCGTCTTCGATTTTGCAACTCGAGGATCGCCCCTTGTTGAACGGGATCGCCCCTAGTTCACCGATTTCGCCCTCCGATGAAATTGACGATATGGGGACGATTTCGATGAAATCGGGATGATTTTGACGAAATCAGGATGATTTCATCCCGACAGCGTCGACGGCCTAAAAATTGCCACGATGCCTCAAACAATCAACATTTAAATTAAAAAAATTGCACAAAGTAAAATCAAACCTAATATACTAGGATTAGATCCTTACCCGTAGCCCACATCAGACCTCTGTCGCTCTGTACGCTGTCTCCACCATTGTTTCTCTCTGTAGAGCTCTGGAACAGTAAAAATGAATAGTAAAAAATGAATTAGGGTTTTCCCTATTTTTCTTAATTTTATTCAAAACCAACAACATTTTAATTTTGCTTTTTCATGTTTTTACCTCAAACGTTCGATTTGGGTAAAAACACGGAGAGGGCACCATATTCAACAGTCGTACGATTCGACCAAGAATCGTCGTCTAAAAAATTGAGTACATTTTTTCTTTCTCATAAAACGAGAACTCGTATTTAATGCATTTTCTTCAGAAAATTCGCTAAAGAGGGGGCAAAATGTAGCACCCTAAAATTGGCACAGTTAAACCTTAGTAAAAAGATAAAAATTTTAATTTTAATCTCAAACTGCCTGTTAACCGCCCGTTACCCGCTTTCCTCGTTTTCCATGCCAATTTTAGGATTTTTTTTTACTGTTGGACGATATCATCGCAGATTAGATGATATCATCTCAGATCTAACAAATTCATCATGGACAGAACGTCCAGATGATTTTGTCCCAAAACCAAATTTTCATAATTAGCTTCTGTTTCAACAGCCTCTCCAACTTGGGTAGAAGCGCGTCTGCACAGTTGGAGATTCCCCCGTTGGAGATCTCCTAGATTGGGATGATCCCCAACCTCCTAACCTCTCCCTAATCCTATATAAACTGATATTTTCTCAGTTTATCCCCCTGATTCCCCCTGAATTTCTGCCTAAAACTCTGCTTAAACTTCCCTGAACTTCCTCGCACCTCAGAACATCCTCACACCATCATTTGCATTCGGTATTTCATGTTTTCTTGCAGGAACTTTACTATTTTTTAGTCGAAGCTAGCTCGGATCGTCGTAAGATATTTCAGACGATTTTAGATGATCTTGTCAAGGAGCGCAGACGATCTCGTACGATTGGAGGTGATCCCGACTGTAGTCCAGATTGGGGGCAATCAGAGTCCAGAGTTTGCATCTCTTTATCATTTTTTTGCATTTCTTTATATATTATCTTAGTTATTATGTTTATGCATCTTGGAGTTCACATCATTTAGCATAACCACATGATAAAGTTAAAATCAATCATTAAATCTACTACATCTCTCTTGTTTGTTATTTGAATCCATTATTTAGGCACGTTTGCTGTTATTGTTATCATTCTCCTTTGCTTCTGTAGTTGTATATTTGGTATTTTGTATCTGTTTTTGTGATTGCAGGTTTCTGATGAATTCGTATGACGAATTCGATAGATCTCAGATGACTGACTGTGATTTGAGACAATTATGTGAAATATCATATGATTAGTACAAGTTGAGACGATTTGGACTGCTACAAAACTCAAAACCTTCATCAAACATCCGAAATCAGGTATGTTATCTCCCATTTGGCACATTTTCTGTGTTTAGCATTTATTCATATTTTCTGTATCCATAAAATCAGCATTGGCATATAGAATAGTTTAGATTCGTCTTGGTCAAACCTAGGAGTTGAATGATTAAAGTACAAAATAAACACATCAAACTCACTATCAACCTAGGTGTGGAAACTGCCACTCAAAAGTTTCCTGGTGAACCCACCATCCATCAAAAATTCACCTTTATACCCCTCCCCCGAGAGGCGGGACCTTCAAAGGGCCTCTTAGTCTGAGGTATTATCCCATCCTTCTCGCCTCCCCATTTTGGGCATGGATCCTATAGCCTGAGGGTAAGGATGTGAAAAATTTGGAGCGATATAGTCTCCTATGGATAGAGTTCCACAAACATTGTAATAGGAAATTGGTTCCAATTGAATTTGTTGAGAAAATTTATATGAAATATTTCTTCATGGATGTAGCTCACATTGGGTGAACCATGTTAAATTTTTGTCTCTTATGTGTGTGGTGATTTGTGCATTGTTTTATTATTGCAATTTATAATATTGGATAATATTTCTTTAGAAAGAAAAGTAAAAAGCTTTATCTTATACTGTTCATCTCCCTCTCAGTATAATATTGTGTTCTTTAATTGGTATGAGAGCAGGTTCCTTTGTAAAAGCCTAATATCTTGAAGTAAGATCTTACAAGAACACACATGGCACATCAGGAAGGGTTTTCATCAAAGAGGGCACCATTGTTTGATGGGATTGACTATGCTTTCTTAAGCATGGATAAGCTGCATGGGATTCTCACAACCTATAAGATGAGGACAAAAAAAGATCAAATATAAAAAAGAGAGACAAATTTCAAAGCTTTAAAGGAGGCAAAGAATAAAGAACCAGAATCAAGTAAATAATCAAGCAGTGGAGAAGAGACTAACTTTGAGAGAAGAAATAAGAAGGATATAAGAAAACATAAATATTTTAATTGTGGTAACCTTGGTCACTATGTAGCTAATTGTCCACAAGATGAAAATAGTAGCAGTGAAGAAGAGGCTAACTTTGTGAGAAGAAATAAGAAGGATCCAAGAAAAAACAAATGTTTTAGTTGTGGTAACATTGGTCACTATGCAGCTAATTATCTAGAATATGGAAATAGTAGTAGTGAAGAAGAAAAATAATACAAGAAGAAGAAAGAAAGAAGATTTTATCATGAAAATAAAAATAGGCACAGTCAAGGTAAGCAAGAGAATGAAGATGCTCCTGTTATTAAAAACCAAGAAGAAGAGAATTAAGATGCTCTTGTTATTAAAAACCAAGAAGAAGATAATTAAGATGCTCCTATTGTTTGTAGACACTAAAATCATGTAGATCGGATAAGACTACTATGCACCACTCTTATCGATATCATATGGCCCCATTGGGTAATCCTCAGGGGTTAATTAGGGCTACCAACCACTTTTGGGAGGGTTTACCCCACTTTTAGGAGGTTTTAGACCATGTAGCCATGGCCGTTCCACCCAAGAATGACCACATTTCATGGCCATCCCACCCAACGACGATCATCAGCAACCACCCCTAGGTAGGATGACCATGAACCAGACCCCCAAAATTCAAAGGGCAAGACAAATTTCAATCAATTCCTACCATTTATCCTACCCAATCATCTAAAATTTATTAGGAGGCTATCATAGACATCAGGACCTACAAATTAGAGGTCCCAAATGGAAGACCTATTTCCTCCTATGCATGGCAAGGAAATGGACAAGTGGTAGCACTTGCCCTGCATGCCAAAACTTTCCCCTTTGCACATTTTCCCTATTTTGGCTATAAATTTAGGTGCTCTCATCCAATTTCAAAGGATACAATAACAAGCATTGCTCACAAAGTGCTGCTCATATTTGTCCTCAATATTTGCCCAAGTATTTTCCTTGAAAACCTCTTCATTCGAAGGCGCTTTTAGGGGCATCCCAAAATACACTAAACTGATTCCAAAACCAATAAATTTTGAGAGTTAGTTTCCCAAATTTTATGACAATACCCCTAGGAGGTTTATTGACCAAATCCAAGTGGAATTGGTGGCAAAAACCACCCCAGTTTGTGGTCGTCCCCCCAGGGACGGTTAGCAGGTCTTATTGGAACTCCTAGGTACGACCATGAAATGGCCCATAATTTTGATCTAATTTTTGTGTAGATAATTTCTATAGCATTATATTAGCATCATATCCAAATTTGGTAAAGTTTTGAGTAGATTTTATGGGTCGATTAATGTTTTCATGATTGTAGTCTTACTTGTTCCTACCAAGAATGGCCAATTTTGCTAATAATTTCATTATTATTTCTACTTATATCCTTCCAAAATAACCTATTAAACATCATACTAGAATTTCAAGTCATTTGGAGTTGTTTAGAATAGTCACAAATAAATTTTATATTCATAGATGCATACTTTCTATGGTTTTCATAGTTTTCATCACTAAACACATATGCTATTAACATCATTCAATATAGTGTGTATAGGTGCAGGTATTATAGGCATGAGGGAGGAGCTAAGGAGTAGTATAAATGAAGCTCAAGAATATATCTCAAGTGTGGGTTGCAAGAAGAACACTGGAAGCTCACCATTAAGCTCATGGAGGGATTTGATCCCTTGTAATTTGTAATCTAAAATGTATCAAAATGAGAAGCCCTCAAAGGGGGATGTATTGTAATATTTGGAATTGATGAATTTATGAATACAAGGAGAAACACCCACATTTTTACTTTAAATAATTCATCATTTCAATAGCTTGCTTTGTTTACATATTTTGCATCTTTCTATTGCATGCTTTCTTAGAAACACTAGATCGCATTTCAGTTTCCATAAATTTAGGCAAGCCATTTTTTTACACTTATTCAGTTGTGATCATGGTGGGACCCTTTATCCCTTGTTATCTTTCTTTCTTTTCATTTTTGACATCCTTTTTGTGTTTTTTGTGTTGCAGGTTCTGGTCGTTCTGAGCAAGAACAACTGTATTCCTAATTGGAACTGCTAGGGACGACCACTATAAATATCTCTGCCAGGGATGGCCCCCAAATTTGCAGCCATCAAACCCAAGGATGGCCACAAAACCAAGGGTTTTCTGCAAAAATTTCCAAAAACAAAAATTTCCAGAACAGAAAAGGTAAACTTTGAAACCTTCAATTTGCATCTAGGTTGTCTAAAAAATGTTAAATTTTAGTTTTTCTTGTCTTTTGTGTGCATTTGAAATTTAGATTTCATATTTATAAATTTTGCATTAACAAATTGAAGAAAAACAAAAAAAGAACAACATTTCAAAATGTATTTTTCTGGTTTTCCTATGTATGACCTGCCTAAGGGTTAGGGTTTCATATAGTTTACAAATTTTATAGCTTCCTTATATACATGCTTATGATTATGAAAGTAAAGCACAATTTATTACATTTAGTGAACAATCATTGAATGTTATCTTGTTTTCTTTCAATCATTTTAAAAAGGAATCACACACAGCATACTTCTTTTTAACGTTAGTGATTTGGAATTCATCCCCAGCCACTGATAGAGTTCAATGATGATGGATTTCATCTCCATATATTGGATCAAATCCCACGTACCCTATTATTGGCCAATAATAGCTCCAAGAACCGTCATAGCCTATGGGATAGAGTATATATCTCTCTTCGGAGAGGTATATCGCTGACCACAGGTGAACTGGGTGAGGACTAACAGGACCTATGCTCCCTGATCAGGTATGGATTTCATATTCATACTTTAGTTGGTTCATGTGACCATAATTTCATTTCCAATTGTTGAGATAGAGTGTATAGGTAAAAACCATTAAAAATTTGAGAATTACATCAACATTCAAAACACGTGAAAGAGATTCTTTACAAAAGCAACAAATTTGAAACACATCAAACAGTTTAGGAACACATAATATTTAAAAGAGATAATAATTTGTATTCTTGCATGTTTCTATTGATCATGTTTGAATCTATAAAACTTATAAAGGAAATAATCACATAGAGATTAGAGTAAGAAATTATAGTATATACCCATAGCCAAGCCCACTTAAGGGCGGATGTTGTAGGGAGTAGGCAATGATACATGGATCGTCTCTAATTTGACCCTAAGGACATGGTTATACCTCCTTGGTAGCCACCTACTCTCCCAAGTCATCTAGTGGAAGATGAATGGATGGTTAGTTCTAGAGTGTTAGAGAAAGGACCTAGCCTACAAGGGACTCCTATGCGAGGTACCCCTAAAGGGCACAGTCCCAATATAGGAAATTACTTCCCAAGTATAGATAATTTAAGTGCCTTATTTCAATAAAGGTAGCAGCACATTGAGGTGCCTACACATAGAGAAATACCATGCATTCACATACCTGCTTGGTCTACTTCACATGCTGGTGTGCAGGAGCAAGACCATACACCTAGGTTAGGGTTGAATGATCATATTATTTTTCAAATCACCCTTCCCCAAGGTACCAAAACCTTTATGAGTATGATAATCATCATAGTGGACGAGCTAATTTTGCCCTACCATTCCTCATTTATGAAGGAAGACCTAAGGAAGATCCTAATTATCCTCGGTCACATTATTCCATGCAAGCATGATGTGCCTCTGCACTAGTAGATTATCAAGAACATATATTTAGGGGTGAGCCTCAAGTTAATATGACTTCTCTAAATCGAGGGAAAGCTTTAGTAGACCTCACAAACCCTCCTAAACAAGATAGGTATCTAGGCAATAATGCTAAGGCACATAGGCCCAATACAACTGATCAAATTAATCAATTAGTCAAAAAGTATGTTGATTGTCAAGCTAAGTTTAATCAAATTCAATCTGATAAAAAATGCTTGGACCTCCTAGAGCAATGAAAACAATTGGAAAGACAAATACTTGAACATCAGATTTAAGAAACATTGTGTAATGGAGTTCCTACTCCAAGAACGCATAGACAGGTGCTCAGCAAAGGCAACCTACTTTCCATTAGGATAGGTATCCTAGACCTAATGAAATGTTACCACCTAGACCTCCTAGGCTTGATAAAAACTTACATACTAGGCCTAATATAGATCACCTACAATAGGTGTTAGTTCCTCCTTGTAGGTCCATTCTAAAAACACCTTATGGGGCTTATTATGATTTGGAACAAAATGAGGATTATTTAGAAGAACCTTTTGGAGGTGTGGGTGATGACAATCAACCACCTCAACATATGCTTAACATTCATCATCTCCCTCTGTGGGGCCACAATAAATAAGATGAGAATAAATCATATAATGCATATCAAGCATTTCTTGAATTCTTGGAAAATGTAGAGAGTAAGATAGCTGGGAATGAGATTCAAAAGCCCACCTTGCACTAGTTGCACAATAAATTGCTGCATCCATCTATACCTTCCCATACATACCCTAAGTATTTTAAAATGCCCAAGTTGGATAAGTTTAAAGGGGAAGAAGATGCTCAAGAGCACGTTACAAGATTCATGAATCAGTGATTTAGCATATAGGAGAATGATGCATTACTCCTGAGAATATTTATAATTACCCTCTCTGGCCCTGTCATTGAGTGGTTTAACCAACTTCCAAGGCGTAGCATCTATAATTTTGAATAGTTTGTAGATGCATTATTGGAATTTTTCACCTTCAATACCAAGAAGGTGAACCTAACTAACCATATAGGGTTAAAACAATACGATGATGAGTCTATCACCGACAATGGAAACAAGTGACGAACACTCCTAATTAAGCTACCTTATCTATTGCTAGTATCTAAGTTAGCTTGGATGTTTTCAAAGAGTTGCTTAAAACCAATATCTCTATTTTTGCAACTCCAATAATATCCCACTCTTGAGTATGTTCTCATGAAAGCTAGAACCATAGAAGAGATCAAAATCCAAGAGTGGGAGATAGCTAAACCTCGTAAGAAGGAGTGGACAAAGAATCCAAAGAGCAATCTGGATACATCAAAGCCAATAGCGATCAATCAAGTGACCAATAATGTCCTAGGGCCTGAACAAACGACTCCTCCTCAAAAGGTAAATTATCAAGCCCAACCACCTCCTACGAGTTATAATAATAATACTCAAGTGAATCAAGATTAAAATCAGTAATGTTGCCCTAGGAAATAGTTTACACCCTTTACCGAGTTAATGGACTCCCTATTCGATCATTTTTGGGTTTCCAAACTGGTTAATTTACTAGAAATCAAGCCTATAGACATGAATACTGTTGAGCAAGGTGTAGTAGCAGTATTGTCATTGTTGTCAACACAGTCAGATAGATCTGTTGATGCAGTGGGCAGGAAGTTCAAAAGCCTTTCAGATGGAGAAGACAGAAGTTCAAAGGTTACTCAGAGTATGTACAATGTTTTTTCAAGAAGACCAAAGTGGCCCATATGCTAAAAATCAAAAGAAAATCACAAGGAAGAAAACTGTCGCGATATCGCGACATGTTGAGCAAGAAAGAAAAACTGTCGCGATATCGTGACATGTTGAGAAGAAAGCAAAACTGTCACGATTTCGTGACATGTTCGGAGAGAAAGTGCAAGCAAGCAAAACTATCATGATTTCATGACATGTTCGGAGAGAAAGCACAAGCAAGAAAAACTGTCGTGATTTCACGACATGTTGGAAGAAAGAAAGGCAAGTAGAAAAAGTGTCACGATTTCATGACATATTGCAAGGAAGATAGTACGGAAGAAAAAGTGTCACGATTTCGTGACATGTTGGAAGAGAGAAAGGCAAGTAGAAAAAGTGTCACGATTTCGTGACATATTGCAAGAGAGATAGTACGGAAGAAAAAGTGTCACGATTTCGTGACATGTTGGAAGAGAGAAAGGCAAGTAGAAAAAGTGTCACGATTTCGTGACATATTGCAAGAGAGATAGTACGGAAGAAAAAGTGTCGCGATTTCATGACATGTTGGAAGAGAGAAAGGCAAGTAGAAAAAGTGTCACGATTTCGTGACATATTGCAAGAGATATTGTACGGAAGAAAAAGTGTCGCGATTTCATGACATATTGCAAGAGAAAGAGCAAAGGAAAGAAAGTGTCGCGATATCGCGACATTATTGTAAGAGAAAGAGCAAAGGAAAGAAAGTGTCGTGATATCACGGACATGTCGCATCGACCAAGGCAAAAGAAAGAGCAAAGGA
Organism: Wollemia nobilis; assembly: GCA_028583015.1. Lineage (NCBI taxonomy): Eukaryota > Viridiplantae > Streptophyta > Pinopsida > Araucariales > Araucariaceae > Wollemia > Wollemia nobilis. The sequence goes on from JAQPPZ010003883.1 coordinate 9,529, forward strand.
GAGAAAGTGTCACGATATCGTGACATGTCGCATTTTCATGACTAAATAAGGAGAGAGAAAGTAAGAAGGCGAAAGTGTCACGATATCGACGAAAGTAAAGAGGAAGAGAAGGAGGCGAAAAAAAAGCAGAAAGAAAGAAAAGCGAAAAAGAAAGAGGCAAGGAGGCGAAAGTGTCGATGACAGGAGGTACAAGCGAGAAAAGAGGCAAGGAGGTGAAAGTGTCATGATATTGCAACATGCTGTGTTTTCACAGGTACAAGCCAAGAAAAGAGGCAAGGAGGCAAAAGTGTCGCGATATCGCGACATGCTGAGTTTTCACGGGTACAAGCCAAGAAGAGAAGCAAGGAGGCGAAAGTGTCGCGATATCGTGACATGTTGTATTTTCACGGTCCAAAGCAAGGAGAAAGAGAGAGAAAAAAAGTGTCACGATATCGCGACATGTTGTATTTTTGGGACCAAAGCAAGGAGAAAGAGAGAGTAAGCAAAAGTGTCACGATATCGTGACATGTTGCTTTTTCACGGTTGAGTTGAAGCCGACGAAGACCTATGACAGCCGACTAAGATTAGGGTTTGCAGTCGACTAAGATTAGGGTTTGCAGTCGACTAAGATCAGGGTTTACAGTCGACTAAGATTAGGGTTTTGATCATGAAAATGTTGTTATAAAAGGAAGGTTGTTTGAAGAATTATGGATGTCGATGTGTGTGAAGTTCGGTCATAGAGCGCAGAGTGCAAGTCATGTCGAATCGTGCTAAGTGCAAAATTCGCAAAGGAAGCAGAGTGCGCAAAAGGGAGAAGACGATCGTTCGACTGTGACGCAGCAGATTATGTGAAGTGATTTCATAGAGGAAGCAGAGTGCGTAGAGATCGCAAAGGTGAAGCAGACTAGTCGAGGTCTTGTAAAAGTGAAGGTATCTTTCTGTTAATCTTCTAGATTCATAATTCAAGTCCAGGTTGCAGCTTGGCATCAGGGGTTGGTGCTCCTTCTAGTAGGTGCTGGTAAATGAGGGGTTGGTGCTCCTTTCTATTGGTGCAGATAAATAAGGGGTTGGTGCTCCTTCCAGTGGGTGCTGGTAAAGTGATTGTAAAGTTGTTGCTTTGCAAAGGCTAGATTTGGATGGTAGTCCAAGCAGTCATTTTTTGAGGAGTAGCCACATTGGTGAACCTCGTTAAATCTTGTGTTGTGTGATGCTCTTTTGTTATTCTTGTTGTATCTTGTAATAAGTGTTAATTGTTGTTGTATTAAGAACTATAAATTCAAGTTTAAAGAGCTACACTGATTCACCCCCCCTCTCAGTGTCATTGTAAGACTAACAATTGGTATCAGAGCTAAGTTCCTGTACAAGCCTAATCGGCTAGGGTGATCTTGGAACTAACACAATGGCAGGTGGTGAAGGTTTCTCATCAAACAAAGCACCATTGTTTGACGGATCTAATTACGCATTCTAGAGAATCAGGATGCAGACATATCTCTGTGCTTTGGGATATGACATCTGGGATTTAGTAGTTAGTGGATACACAATACCCATCACTCCTCCAAAAGAGGTCGACGAAAAGAAACTATTTGAGAGTAACTCAAAAGCAAAGAATGCTATCATGTGTGGATTAGCAGACAGTGAACTAGTAAAGATCATGAGCTGTAATACTACAAAAGAGATATGGGACAAACTGAAGAGTATTCATGAAGGAGACGATAAGATCAAGGAGGCCAAATTACAGACACATCGAGCTCAGTTCGAAGCATTGAAAATGAACGACGATGAAAACATTGAGGCATACATGCTGAGAGTTAATGGAATCATTAATGCGATCAGAGGGCTCGACGAGGATATTGGAGACTCTGCCATCGTAAAAAAGGTACTAAGATCTCTTCCTCAAAGGTTTGATTCCAAAGTCTCAGCGATAGAAGAAGCTAAAAATCTAAATTATTTTAGTATAGATGAGATGTATGGTTCTTTGACTGCATATGAGATGAGGATAGGAAGATCTAAACCCACAGACAGAGAAGCGGCTTTTAAAGCCCTTAAGAATAAAAACACAAAACAAGAGTCCGAGGAAGAAGAGACATCAGATGAAATGGAAGCAAACTTTGTTAGAAAACTGAAAAAGGGAAAAGGAAAATACAGAGGGAAGCTACCATTTAAATGTTTCAACTGTGGAGGCATTGGGCATTTTGCGACTAAATGTCCACTTAAAGAGAAGAACAAAAATGATGAAGGATCGCACCAAGAAAGAAGTGACTGGAAGATGAAAACGAATTTCAGAAAAGGCAACTTCAAGAAGAAAAGTTTCATCTCCAAGAATGTCGGTTCATCAGAGAACAGCTCTGGTGAAGAGTCTGAAGAAGAAAAAGGTGAAGCTCTTTTCATGGCATTTGAAGAAATTAAATCAGAAAACGAAGAAGGTGTGATCTTCAAAGTTTGTGGTGAAAACCTTGAGGCTGAAGTAGATCTAGAAGGTGAGTTGATCTCTGCACTTGAAGAGTGGAAGATAGAAAAGAAAAAGAATAAGAAACTTTCAAGAAAGCTTGAGGATGCAAATGGAATCATAACCAGCTTGAAAGTACAGATAGAAGAATCTAAGAAAATCTTCGAAGATCTCGAAGTGCAAATAACAATGAAAATAGATTATTGCAGCAAGCTAGAAGAAGAGATTGTTGGTTTAAGAATGCAGCTAGAAGAGATGAATAAGAAAATTAGTTGTTATCACAAACGTGAAGAAAGTTCTATGAAGCTGGATAAGATCATAAATGACCAAAGACCTGCAGGCATCAAATTTGGTTTGGGTTTCATCGAAGGAGAATCATCAAGTGGATCAAAGGCCAGAAATGTAGAATCCATAAAGAATGAAGATAAGAGACAGGTTGATCAAGGAAAAACGTCTCATGCAAGAGAAAGCATTAATGCCAGGCACGAAAGGAGAATTGACAATGATGGATTCACCAATGTCACACATCAAAGAAGAAGAAGACCTATGGCTCCTACGACAACATGGCAAAGACCATCACCCAGGTTCAATTATCCTTTCTCTGGTTTCTGTTTTAAATGCAATGGCTATGGACATAAAATCTCGGGAATAAAAATATAATGTAAGACCAAGGAATTTCACCGAGTAGAAATGTTTTTTCTCCTCCGATGAATTATACGGTAGAATGTTATAACTGTCATAATTTTGGGCACATTGCAAGAAACTGTAGAAATACATTTACATCAAATCAGTTTCAGGGAAGAAAATTTCAACCATACAGGATGAGTCAAAATAGAAAGCTTCTCGAAAAACATGCTCAAACTACTGATAAGGGAAAGGCAAAACAAGAGCCCAAAACTACTATCAAAATAGTGTGGAAAGGAAAAGAGCGACTGAAGGAAGAAAAGGAATCCTTAATCGTACAAACTGCATTCAAAGCACAGAATAAATATGTACCATGGATACTTGATAGTGGATGCTCCAGTCATATGACAGGTGACAAACAAAAATTTGAGAAGTTACAGAAATATGAAGGAGGTTCAGTAAAATTTGGAAATAATGATGGAGCCAAGATAGTCGGCAAAGGCTCAGTTAAAATCGGTGATGGAAGGATTAAGTCAGAAGAAGTCCTATTTGTGGATGGGTTGAAACATAACTTATTGAGTGTAAGTCAGATTTGTGATAAAGGTCATGAAGTAGTTTTTATGAAGCAGGGTTGTGAAGTCAGAAAAACAAACAGTGGAAAATTGATAGCAACGGGATCAAGGACATCTGGTAACCTGTACACGCTCTCAGAGACTTCAAAAGGAACTTGTTTTATTGGACAGGAAGAAGAAAATTGGTTGTGGCACAAGAGACTCGGTCATATCAGTTTTGATAATCTAGTAAAAATCACCTCAAAAAGGGCAGTGAGAGATATTCCAACCATCAACAAACCTGCAAACAACATTTGTGCTTCATGCCAAAAGGGGAAGCAAACTAGAGTCACATTCAAAACCAAAGAGTACTACACAAGCAAACCTTTGGAACTAATACACACTGATTTATGTGGTCCCATGAGAACACAAAGCATAAATGGTGACAAATATTTTATGTTGTGCATTGATGATTATTCTAGAATGACATGGATATTTTTCTTGAAACATAAATCAGAAGCCTTTGATATGTTCAAGATTTTCAAAAACCAAGTTGAGAATGAAACAGGAAAGAGGATCAAATGTCTAAGATCAGATAGAGGAGGAGAATTCATTTCAGAGGAGTTTATAGAGTACTGTGAGAAATTCGGTATTAAGAGACAGTTTTCAGTAGCCAGGACACCTCAGCAGAATGGAGTGGTAGAAAGAAAGAACAGGACAGTGCAGGAAATGGCACGGACTATGCTGGCTGAAAGCAGAGTAGCAGATAGATTTTGGAAAGAAGCAGTCCACACTGCAGTGTATATCCAAAATAGGTACATGCTGAGAACACATGAAAGCAAAACTCCTTATGAGTTGTGGTTCGAAAAAAGGGCAACAACAAAATACCTCAAAGTTTTTGGCAGCAAGTGCTACATCAAAAGAACTGAAGATAATCTTGGTAAGTTTGAAGATAGAGCGGATGAAGGTATTTTTGTCGGATATTCATCAAAAAGCAAAGCTTACAAATGCTACAACAAAAGGCTAAAGAAAATTGTGGACAGTGTCGATGTTAAATTTGATGAAGGTAGAGAACGAGTAATTAGCTATGAAACGAACTACCCAATTTATGAAGAGGTTATTGAAGGAGATGAGGAAAACAAAACGGAGAAGATACAGGAAATTGACTCAGATGATTTAAGTTGTGATTCAAAAATGGAAGAAAATAAGAAATTCAAAACAGGTAGCTGGCAGAGAAATCATCCTAGAGAGCAAATCATTGGAGACCCCAAAGTTGGTGTTCAGACAAGAAGAAGAGCAGTAAGTAACTACTCTCTACTATCCAGCATTGAGCCCAAAAATGTTGATGATGCAAGCAAATATGAAAGCTGGATGAAGGCAATAAATGAAGAATTAGATCAGATAGAGAAAAACGACACTTGGGAGCTAGTACCTAGACCTGCAAATAAAAATATAATCGAAACTAAATGGATTTTTTGAAACAAATTGAATGAAGATGGACAGGTAGTCAGAAATAAAGCAAGATTAGTTTGTAAGGGTTATGCACAAGTTGAAGGCATTGATTTTGAGGAAACTTTTGCACCAGTAGCTAGACTAGAGGCAATTAGAATGTTTCTGGCTTTAGCAAGTCTACAAGAATTTCAAAGTTTATCAAATGGATGTGAAATCAGCATTTTTGAATGGGAAACTTGAAGAAGAGGTTTACATTGAGCAACAAGATGGTTTCCAACTTGGTTATGATCCCAAATTTGTTTGCGAGGTTGAAGAAAGCATTATATGGCTTAAAACAGGCACCCCGAGCATGGTATGCAAGGCTAGACAACTATCTCACTCAACAAAGGTTTAAGAAAGGTATGGTGGATAGTAATTTGTATGTCAAAACAGAAAATGGGCATCTTATTGTTCTTGTTGTATACGTAGATGATATCATATTTGGCAGCAGCAAAGATGAGTCGTGCAAGGATTTAGCAAATAAGATGCAGAAAGAATTTGAAATGTCAATGATTGGAGAACTATCGTATTTCCTCGGGTTGCAAGTTAATCAAAGTAAGAAGGGCATATTTATTTCTCAAGTTAAATATGTAAAAGAGATGTTAAAAAAGTTCACAATGGAGGACTGTAAGCCAGTTAGCACTCCCATGACGACAGGCTGCAAGTTGAGCAAGGATGACAAATCTCCACCTATTGATCAAACCATGTACAGATCTATGATTGGAAGCTTATTGTACCTGACAGCTACCAGACCAGATATTTTATAGGCAGTATGCATGGTAGCACGATTTTAGGCTAATCCCAAGGAGACTCATGTGACAGCAGTAAAAAGGATTCTTCGGTATCTCAAGGGTACTATGGAATATGGGTTATGGTATCCGAAAGGTAAAGACTTCACCCTTATTTCGTATTCAGATGCAGATTGGGCAGGATGTGTAGATGACAGAAAGAGTACAAGTGGAGGTGCTTTCTATCTTGGAGACAGATTGGTCGCATGGCACGAGTAAGAAACAAGAGTCAATTTCTCTATCGACAATAGAGGCAGAATATATTGTAGCAACAACATGTTGTACGCAGGTATTATGGATGAAACAAACCCTGAAATATCTTGGTATTAGCTTCGGTGAGCCGATATCAGTTAAGTGTGATAACACCGAGTGCCATTAACATCTCCAAGAATCCAGTTATGCATTCATGCACAAAGCACATCGCTATCAGGTATCACTTTTTGAAGGAGAAAGTTGCAGAAGGTGAGGTTAAGTTGGATTTTGTTCCAACTACAGAGCAAGTAGCAGATATCTTCACAAAACCATTGCCCAAGGAAGTTTTTGAGTACCTTCGCAATAAATTGGGAGTGGTCACACTTCCCAAAAATTGACTAGCTACGGGGATCACATTCTCAGGGGGAGCATTTCAGTATTTGATTATCTGTTTGCTCATGTTCATGATCTTTGCTAAATGCAATAGAGTGTGCCTGAGAATGTTGTGCATGGACTCAGGGGGAGTCTGCAGCAGCCCTTTGGTATTATTGTCAAAGGGGGAGAAGAGTTACAGGAAATTGCACATGTGTTGCCAACAATTCCAAAGGGGGAGATTGTTGAGCAAGGTGCAGCAGGAGTATTGTCATTGTTGTCAACACAGTCAGATAGATCTGTTGATGCAGTGGGCAGGAAGTTCAAAAGCCTTTCAGATGCAGAAGACAGAAGTTCAAAGGTTACTCAGAGTATGTACAGTGTTTTTTCAAGAAGACCAAAGTGGCCCATATGCTAAAAATCAAAAGAAAATCACAAGGAAGAAAACTGTCGTGATATCGTGACATGTTGAGCAAGAAAGAAAAACTATCACGATATCGCGACATGTTGAGAAGAAAGCAAAACTATCACGATTTCATGACATGTTGGAGAGAAAGTGCAAGCAAGAAAACTATCATGATTTCATGACATGTTCGGAGAGAAAGCACAAGAAAGAAAACTGTCACGATTTCATGACATGTTGGAAGAAAGAAAGGCAAGTAGAAAAAGTGTCACGATTTCATGACATATTGCAAGGAAGATAGTACGAAGAAAAAGTGTCACGATTTCATGACATGTTGGAAGAGAGAAAGGCAAGTAGAAAAAGTGTCATGATTTCATGACATATTGCAAGAGAGATAGTACGGAAGAAAAGTGTCACGATTTCATGACATGTTGGAAGAGAGAAAGGCAAGTAGAAAAAGTGTCATGATTTCATGACATATTGCAAGAGAGATAGTACGGAAGAAAAAGTGTCACGATTTCATGACATGTTGGAAGAGAGAAAGGCAAGTAGAAAAAGTGTCACGATTTCATGACATATTGCAAGAGATATTGTACGGAAGAAAAAGTGTCGCGATTTCATGACATATTGCAAGAGAAAGAGCAAAGGAAAGAAAGTGTCGCGATATCGCCATTAAAAGAGAAAGAGCAAGGAAAGAAAGTGTCACGATATCGTGACATGTACGACAAGGCAAAGAAAAGCAAAGGAGAGAAAGTGTCGCGATATCGCGACATGTCGCATTTTATGACTCAATAAGGAGAGAAAGAAGAAGGAGAAGTGCAAAACAAGAGAGAAAAAGAGGCAGATGGACAAAGAAAAAGGCAAGCAGGACAAAAAAAGAGGCAAGGAGGTGAAAGTGTCACGATACGACATGCGGGTACAAGCCAAGAAAAGAGGCAAGGAGGCAAAAGTGTCACGATATCGTGACATGCTGAGTTTTCGCGGGTACAAGCCAAGAAGAGAAGCAAGGAGGCGAAAGTGTCGCGATATCGCGACATGTTGTATTTTCGGTCCAAGCAAGGAGAAAGAGAGAGAGAACAAAAGTGTCGCGATATCGCGACATGTATTTTCGGGACCAAAGCAAGGAGAAAGAGAGAGTAAGTAAAAGTGTCGCGATATCGTGACATGTTACTTTTTCACGGTTGAGTTGAAGCCGACGAAGACCTATGACAACCGACTAAGATTAGGGTTTTAGCCGACTAAGATTAGGGTTTGCAGCCGACTAAGATCAGGGTTTACAACCGACTAAGATTAGGGTTTTGATCATGAAAATGTTGTTATAAAAGGAAGGTTGTTTGAAGAATTAAGGATGTCGATGTGTGCGAAGTTCGGTCATAGAGCGCAGAGTGCAAGTCGTGTCGAATCGTGCTAAGTGCAAAATTCGCAAAGGAAGCAGAGTGCGCAAAAGGGAGAAGACGATCGTTCGACTGTGACGTAGCAGATTATGCGAAGTGATTTCGTAGAGGAAGCAGAGTGCATAGAGATCGCAAAGGTGAAGCAGACTAGTCGGGGTCTTGTAAAAGCGAAGGTATCTTTCTGTTAATCTTCTAGATTCATAATTCAAGTCCAGGTTGTAGCTTGGCATCAGGGGTTGGTGCTCCTTCCAGTAGGTGCTTGGTAAATCGGGGGTTGGTGCTCCTTTCTGTTGGTGCAGATAAATAAGGGGTTGGTGCTCCTTCCAGTGGGTGCTGGTAAAGTGATTGTAAAGTTGTTGCTTTGCAAAGGCTAGATTTGGATGGTAGTCCAAGCAGTCATTTTTGAGGAGTAGCCACATTGGTGAACCTCGTTAAATCTTGTGTTGTGTGATGCTCTATTGTTATTCTTGTTGTATCTTGTAATAAGTGTTAATTGTTGTTGTATTAAGAACTATAAATTCAAGTTTAAAGAGCTACACTGATTCACCCCCCCTCTCAGTGTCATTGTAAGACTAACAAATACAAGTAAACCAAAGCCTATGGGATTTTGAGAAGACCAATTTTATCGATATCATCGATAGAATGGCCATTACTTGCCTACATGCTATGGTTTCAAAAAAATAGTGCAAGACATGATAGAGAGGAACGAGCTCTAAGTGTATAATCCTCTCGTCCCAAATAATAAATAGATGGAGGTTTTCAAAGACCCCATACCTACTCATGAGGTACAAGAATCTCCTACTAAACAAATAAATGAGGTCAAAACGGCACCCCCTTTGCAAGGACAGGTTGGGATGGTAATTATTGTGACTACGAATAGATACTACCCAAGTCAAGTTGCACCACCTACAGCTTCGAGCGATGTTCCATCAACATGGCAACCTCCCCTACCTCCAGTGAAAATACTTCCACCTAGGCCACGAGTGACAATAAAAAGTAATCTTGCACAAATATTTAGGACCACATCATCTAGATTGTCTATTTACAAGCTTATTCAACAATCTCCTCCACATAGAGAAGCTCTAATGGATATTCTTAAATCAATAGAGTTGCAGTCTAAGAGTCTAACTTCTTCATCTATTTTATGGGGCATGTGCAACAATGTAAGGAACCAATGATCATGTTCCATTACCATGAACTCAAACCCATAGCAAGTTATGTGATTGAACCTCCTTTGCACATCATTGCATGTGTGAATGACATATCGTATAAAAGAGTTTTGATAGACACTGGTTCATCTAGAAACATAATAACCACTAGTACTCTTAAATACCTAGGACTTAGAGCATCTCATGTTGTAGTGTCCACTTACACCCTCTAAGAATTTAATGATACAATACTCTCCACAGTCGATACTATAGTCCTACCCATTTAGGTGGGAAGCAAAACTATATAGACACTGTATCATATTTTGGAAGATGTGATGGCCTATAATATATTTCTAGGTAGACCTTGGATTTGGGATATGAAGTGTGTCCCATACATTGCTCATCAATGTATCAAGTATACTTATGAAGGGCAAGTACACATAGTCTTTGTAGAGCTTGAGCCCTTTAAGTATTGTAACATGATGCAACAAATCCCCGAGTCGACGTTACAATCGAATCATGTGGACTTCCAACTAAAAAAATCCATTCAAGATCCACTACCATCTCCATTACCTTCCATTACACAATTACCATATTCATTCATACCATCTTCATCATTGGAAACATCAAAAAAACCTTCATCATCATTTGATCCTTCGCAGAGGAACATGTCGAAGAGACCTGTTGGCATTTTTGCCACATTGTTTTGATTGTTGCTTATTCTGTGTTTTTCTACGAGTTTTGGTGCCAAAACAGCTAAGTCCGAAGACTGTCGCGATATCGCGACCAAAAGCAGCATGGAGAGCGTGGCTTCAAAACTGTCGTGATATCGCGACATGTCACGCTATCGCGGGTGTTTAGAGGAGAGAGAAGCCAAAGTCGGAGAATGTCGCGATATCGCGACGTGTTCCAAAATCATGGTCAAAGTGGTCAACGGAGGCAGAGCAGTAAAATTGTCACGATATCGTGACATGTCACATTTTTGCGACTTGCGATGGCCATGGAGCAGAGTGATAGAAAAGGTCACGAAATCGTGACATAATTGAGCAAAGGGTAATGGCAATGAAACTCGTCGTGATATCGCGACAGAAAAGTGAACACGGAGGCAGAATGTAAAAACGTCGCGATATCGCGACATGTCGCGTTATCGTGGTCAAGTTGAAGAAAAAGCATAAGGCATGGAAGACGTCGCGATTATCACGACAGAAAGCGGCAACAGTAGAGAAAGCAAGGAAACGTCGCGATTTCGTGACATATTGTGGAGAAAAGGCTAAATAGAGAAGGATGTCGCGATTTCGTGACATGTCTTGTTTTCGCAATGTGAAAGCACGGAAAGAACAAAATGGTACGAAATGTCACGATTTCGTGACATGTTGCAGTTTCACGGGTATAAAGAAGAGAAGGGCATAGAAAGTAGAAGATGTCACGATTTCGTGACATGTCGCATTTTCGCGACGAGGAGCAAAGAGAAAGTCAAGCGAGAGAAAGATGTAGCGAAATCGTGACTTGTCACATTTTTGCGGTTCGAAACAGTGAAAGGATAACATGGGAAAAAATGTCGCGAAATCGTGACAGGTCATAGTTTCACGGGAGCAAAGCAAGGAAGGAGCAGAATAGTATGGAACGTCATGATTTCGTGACGCGTCGCGTTTTCGCGACCTAAGGTGACGAAGGAGAACAAAGAGCCAAATACGTCGCGATTTCATGACATGGTTGGTTTTCGTGACCCAAAGTGGCAAAAGCGTACGGAGAGAGAATATGTCACGATTTCGTGACATGTCGCGTTTTCGCGACCCGTCACAATTTCATGCCAGAAAGCAGTTCAACGGCCCGATGAAGTATTGCGATTTCCAAGGATTAAAAGCTCTCCAGAATTTAATGTTTTGCTGCTTTCCAATGTGTGCAAGATAGAAGAACGTGCTCAGGCCTGTAGTTTTCGAAGCCACCAGAATTGAAGATGCCTCCATTATTTAAAGCTTCTGTTCATGATTTTCTAATGGTCCAAGCATGCTCCGAGAATGACCATTTAATGAAGACGACCGGTTCCTTGTTCCATTCAATTTCTGGTTTCTCCGAGGCTGGTTTAAGGGGATCATTTCCTTATTTTTGTTGCATATTTTGTGGATCTCGAGGAAGTCCGTTTCATGTTTTAAATGCTACAAAGAGGCAAGACCTCTATAAATATCAATGTATATCTCAGAAAGAGGCATCGAGAGAGAGACTTTTGCTGAAAAACTTTTCAAGTTCTTTGCATGAATGAAAGATATTTGGCCACTGGTTTTGCAAGCAACTTTCTGTGTGTTTTTCCTTCTATCTTATGCATTCCTCATTTACGCTCGTATTTCTTATCTGCTGCTAAATTTGAATTCTGCGTCTGAGTTTAAATATTGCTAGTGAGGAAGTGAGTTCTGGAATGCGATTCTGAAGGTTATCTGTGCAAGGTTGTAAGTAAATTACGTCGCTATCTTTTGTTATATGTTGTTAGTGTGCTTGAGGTTATCTGCTGCTAATCTTTCCAAGATCTGATAAATTCGGCCTGTGGCTATATTTCCCATTTCTTTATGCATATTTCCAATTCCTTTCCTGTAACTCTAGTCTTCAAGAATATAAAATTTAGTAAGGGAACCAGCCCTCTCTGGAGATTGGTCCGGGAGACATTTCTTTCTCTCGGCCTTTCAATGTTGGCCGGGTCTAGGGTGCATTTAGCTTAAAATCCTTTCCTGTGGCAGATTCGTGACCAACAGTTTTTGGCATGCCCGGTGGGACAGACTATTTCTGTCTCAGAAAGATCCCATAGTATTGAGGGTTTAATGTTCGCCTTCATGCCGTATAGTTAGAACATTTGGTGACTCTGCAGTACCCAAAAATCTCTCGAACGTGGATACAGTGAAAGCTGTACTTCATGATCACGAGATCAAAGTCCAAAAAAGTTGAAAATCTTGTTGAGTTTTTTGAACTTGACAGCACAAAAAAAGGTGAACACTCTAGGTTGGTTTCCCCATCGCTTGCATCATCTGCCATATCTACACAAATCCCTGGTATTGTTACTAGTTTTCCATCTTCTCGATCACATACACTAGTCCCAATGGCCCAATATCCTCAACCCAGGAAGTTCTCGACATGGAATGGTTCGGGAGCTTTGAACTTATTGGCTCAAAATCCAGTCCCTCAAGCTGCTTTGAAAGCTTTGCCGACCTATGATGGTACTGGTAAGACTGCTTATGAGCATATTAATGATGTAGCTTCTTTGGCGGCCATTCATGACATAACCGATGAAGATGTGATGATAAAGTTGTTGGTGTTATCCCTGAGAGGTAAATTGTTGTATTGGTACCGATCGTTGCAACCAGGCACCATTACATCATGGGATCAATTAGGAGAATTGTTAGTCAAAAATTTTCATGAACAAGCTGATCCATACTCTTTATTGCATCAATTTAATGTAATTCAAAGGCACCCGTAGGAAGAGATAGCTGACTTCAATGTCAGATTTACCAGAAGCTGGCAGAGAATTCCTGATGGTCTTCGACCTGCTGATGAACTAGCTGCATTTTACTACCTCAGAGCGTTTAACACAGACATCGGTTGGGCTGTCCGGCAGTCCAACGTGACTACATTTCCAGAGCTGTTCGAACAAGCGTTAAAGGCGGAAGCTGATTTGATTGCTATAGGTAGGCTTCCTCCAAAGGTAACAATGCCTATCATACCTGATCTTCCTAAGTATTTGTACTCTGGTTCGCTTTCACAGCCCATGCCTTCCATGTATCCTACCCCATCATGGAGCTCAAGTGCGCCTCAGATCGCACCCATTCCAGTTCCTCAGCTCCCTACTTCAGCAAATCCCTAGTTGCCTGCACCCAACATTCTGCCATTCCTCGCTTCCACTTCATTCCCGGCATTACCGATGCCACCAGCACCTTTGCCCTTACCAGCACCTCCTGCGCCTGTAAATCCTGATCCTTATACGACACTCTTGCAAGAGGTAAAATCTGCCAATTCCGCTATAAGAGCAATGGGCAATAAGATCACACTTATTGAAAGGAAGCAGGCTGAGCGAGATTTCCAGCCCAAGAGATTTCAGCCTCCGTCGATTACTAGAGAACAAGCTGCTTCAACAAGCAAAGCACCCGAGAAGAACCTGACTATTTTGGCAAATGAAGATGCAGTCCTTGCAGAAAGAACATATTGGTGTTCAACATGTAATGATCCACATGGCGAAGACACTTGCATGGTTCATTTGAATTATGTGCAGACATTGGCCGCTAGCTCTTTGGGAGGGCAAGTCAACATGATCTCTGAGGTAGGTCATAGCTTAATGGTTCCATCTGAAGAACAAGTTTTAGTTCTCACGAGGACTGGAAAGAAGCCTGTTACAGTAGATCCTGCTGAGCTAGAGCCATTAAAAGTGCCAGCTGATTTGAAGAAACAAGTGAAAACTCCTGTGTCAGTATCAAAGCTAGATGCGCCTGTTTTACCAAAAGATCCTGTTCCACACAGAGTACAAGAAAAAGCCGTAGCTACACGGGCAAGATCGAAAGCAGAGGAACAAGCAAGAGAAAAGTTGAAGTACCCATCATTGACTAAAAGGTTGAGAGTAGAAGCCACTCAGCAGTATCGGAGCAGATATGACCCCCCAGTTGAAAAGAAGGAATCTGCTGTGGCTGCATACAACATTGTCGAAGAATTGAAGAAGATCCCAACTAAGGTTAGTCTTTATGATGCATTACAATTGCCTGGACAGGTAGATTTATTGCAAGAATCCTTGAAATCTGTAAAATATAGTGAGAAGAATCCAACCCAGACAATTTATGCTCAAGCGTTAACCACTTCAACCACTGGAAAGAATAGACCACCCCCATTTTATCTGTCACTTCGAATGGAGGGTTGGATCGTGCATAACTGCATGATTGATTTCGGTGCCGCTACAACTGTCATGCCAAAGGCAGTTTGCGAAGTTATGGGTATGGAATACACACGAAGTAGCCCTAGAGTCTTGCAGTTGGATGGTACTCCTATGAAAATAGTAGGTGTAATCAAGGATGTCCCGATTCTTTTACACAGTATGCCTCAGATTACAGTCATTCAGGAGATAGTTGTGGTCGATCTAGAACCGTATTTCAGTATGTGCTTATCAAGAGAATTTACTGCTAAGTTGGGAGGCTACCTTTCACTGGATTATTCTCACTTGGAGATCCCTTTTAAAGGAAAGAGAATCCGAATTCATAATGAAAAACCTTCCTCTTTTCATATTGAAAGGTTGGATGAAGCAGGAAAGACCATGCAGTCTGTCAACATGCTAACCGAAGAGTTAGAAGGTTCTGATTTGATGAATGAGGTTTTGGATGAGCTTCAGTTGGAAGATGAGTTTTCAATGCTTGATTTCAATGCTATGCTGGAGACCGAAATCGGTTGTTATTCTATCACAAAGCCCGAGGATGGCACAATGCAGGTATTCCTTAACCAAGATGATCAGAGCTCTGTCCCCGATCAATTATGGAAGTTGTATTTTGATGGGGCAAGATGCAAAAATGGTGCAGGAGCAGGTATTGTTCTAATTTCTCCCTTTTGCTTACAAAGAACATATTCATACCGTCTCACTTGGAATTGTACTAACAATGTCGTCGAGTACGAAGCATTATGCCTAGGCTTGAAAAAGGCAAGAAAATTGGGAATTGAACAGTTGCAGATTTTTGGTGATTCTGAGTTGATTGTAAACCAAGTAACAAACAGGTGTATTTCCAAGCAACATTATCTCAAAGCATATCGCAACCAAGTGTGGGACCTGTTTGAGTCTTTCACAGCTCTGAATATTCAAGCCATTTCATGAGAGCTGAATAAGCATGCTGATCTTCTAGCATCTCTTGGAGCAAATTTTTCTCCCATTGAGCAGGTAGTAAAGAAACCAAAAATAGTAAGAATGGTGTACAGGCCTAGCGTTCCAGACAAAGACACTTTCTGGCAAGTCTTCGAGAGCGATGAGCAAATCGTTAACTTTTTGATTCAAGAAGCTGCCACTATCAAAGGAAGAACCTTGGAGCACGAAGAAACCGATGGTCTGATTCAGTTGTGGAATAATCATATTTCGAAAGGTCTTATCACTCTAGAAAGTTTGTTTGATCAGCATGATCGGTCCAAGAAACATCGGATTGAGATCGACAAGAAAGAGTATATGGAGCTGCAGTTGGAACCCAATAAGGTCATTAAGATTGGGACTGATTCTACTCCTAATGAACTGCAAGAGATCAGGCAACTGTGTCAAGAATTTTTTGATATCATGGCCTGGAGTTACGAGGATCTGAGGGGATATGACAAACAGATTATTCAGCATACTATTGAGTTGGAAGAAGGAGTCAAACCCTTCAGGCAAAAGCAGCGACCAGTGAACCCAAATATTGAGACTCTTATGAGGGCCGAACTTGTGAAAATGTTGCAGGCCAAGATTATATATCCGGTTAAGCACTCGACTTGGGTCGCTAATCTGGTTTCGGTTCGAAAGAAAAATGGAGACATACGACTGTGTGTAGATTTTTGAAATCTGAACCGTGCATCTCTAAAAGATCACTATCCCTTGCCTCGCATTGATCAGATACTTCATGTTGTTGTTGGGGCTCAGCGTTTCTCACTGCTAGACGGTTTCTCTGGATATAACCAGATTTGGGTTAGGGATGAGGACCAGTACAAGACTGCATTCACAACCAAGTGGGGCACTTTTGCTTATCAGCGCATGCCTTTCGGATTGTCCAATGTTGGGGCCACATTCCAGAGAGCCATGGACATTGCATTCGAGGAGCTTTTGAACAAGATTATTGTCATTTATCTTGATGATATGACTGTCTTTTCACATAAACGGGAAGATCACTGTTCTCATCTGAGGCAAATCTTTGGAAAATGTAGAGAGTTTGGTATTTCCATTAATCCAAAGAAGTCAGTTTTTGCAGTGAAGGAAGGGAAACTCTTGGGGCATGTCATTTCAGAAGATGGTTTAGCAATTGACTCATCTCGAGTCGAAGCGTTGAAGAAACTATCGCTCCCTGCCAATAAGAAAGAGCTGCAGTCTTTCTTCGGACAGATTAATTTTATCAGGAAGTTCATTTCTGACTTTGCCCAGGTCGTCAAGCCCATGACTGAGTTGTTGAAGAAGGACGCAGAATTTAAGTGGACGACTCAGAGGAAGGAGGCATTCCAAGAAATTAAGGACAGAATAGCACAGGCTCCTGTATTAATTAATCCTGATTATTCGAAAGATTTCATTTTGTATGCAGTCGGAGAAGATGAGAGCTATGCCGCAGTACTCACACAGAAAGGAGACGATGGGAATGAAAGGCCCATTGCTTTCCTTAGTCAGGTTATCTTACCTCATGAGGCAAGATATAATTTCATTGAAAAGAAGGTATATGATGTTATGAAGTCTCTTAAGAAATTCAAGCACTTCATATCTCAAAGTAGGACAGTCGTCTATGTTATACATCCCGATGTAAGGAATTTCATCATTCAGGGTGAGATGGGTGATAAACGCGTTGGTTGGGTCACCAAAATTCAAGAATTTGATGTTGAGATTCATCCGACCAAGCTGGTGCGGGGTAAGGCCTTATGCCAGCACTTAGCAAAGACTGCAACATCTGGGATAGTTGATTTTCAAGCAGATGATCTTGCTGGAGATAGGAATCTGGTGAACCTCTCAGTACAAGGACAAGATTGGGCTGATGACCTGATTAGCTATTTCACAACTGGCAGATGCCCTTCACAGTTAAATGCCTCACAACGGAGAAGGTTTCACCTGCAAGCTCTCAGGTATGCGTTGCTGCCCGAAGGATTGTTTTTCAAGAATATTGATGGCATTATTTTAAGGTGTGTCAAGGAATCAGAGAAGGCTAGACTCCTGGAGGAGTTTCATTCCGGCATATCAGGAGGACACTATGCAGGTAGACCAATGGCTTTAAAAATTATTCGGGCTGGTTACTATTGGCCAACTTTGTTCACAGATGCTTTCAGGATTGCCCAAGCATGCGACGGATGTCAGAGGTATACAGGAAGGGTTAGAAATGCATCATTGCCCCTGCATCCAATTCAGGTTGAAGCACCTTTTCAGTAGTGGGGGCTGGACTTTATTGGGATCATTGATCCGAATTCTTCAGCTGGACACAAGTATATCTTGACAGCTACAGATTATTTCACGAGATGGTCTGAGGCTATTCCAACCAGGGTTGCAAATCAAGATGTGGTGATCTCTTTCATTGAAGGGCTAATCACACGTTTTGGCGTTCCTGATGCTATTATCACAGATAACGGAACTCCATTCATTGGAGCTGAGCTAGCGGAATTTGCAAACAAGTATGGTGTTTTCCTGAAGACATCCTCTAACTATTACCCTCAGGGGAATGGCTTGGCGGAGTCCACAAACAAGAACTTGCTACGGATTTTGAAGAGATCCTTGGGGGATAACAAGAGATCATGGCACCTTCTGCTGAATCAAGCCTTGTGGGCAGATAGGATTTCAATCAAGAAGTCTATCAAGACTTCACCATATGCCCTGGTATATGGAAAAGAGGCAAGGTTGCCTGTTCATCTAGAATTGCCAGTATTGCAGCAGTTGTAGGGATTTCAGGATGATGAAGCGGATATGGATTCCCTGGATATGCGGTTGGCTCAGTTGTTGCAGTTGGAAGAGCAACGTTCTTTGGCCTATGAGGAGTTTGCTAAGCATACACAGGTTATTTCAAAATGGTTCCATAAAAATTCCACTGATCGTCCACTCAAGGTGGGTGATTTGGTCCTGAAATGGAATGAAAGGAAAGCCAAGCCAGGAATGCACAAGAAGTTTGACGCTCTATGGGAGGGTCCATTCCGCATTGTCAGTGCCGGTGCAGCAAATTCGTTTCATCTGGAAGATTTGGATGGCAGCCCACTTCCTATTTCAGTGAACGACTTTCATCTGAAAGCCTACACTCCATGAAGTATGAGTCCAGTATTACCTTGTACAGTTATTTTGCTTTTGTAAAAAAAAAAAAAAAAAAAAGAAAAAAAAAAAAGGTATTGTGAATTTCCTCTGTGAATCGTCAACTCCGGCTCTTTTTGTATGCGAGCCCGTAGGTACGTTTATTTCTTTCTTTTTTCTTCTTCCTTCCCAACAGATAGTGGCTTTTGTTAATTTCTTCCTTCCACTCCCTTCTTTTCATTCCCTTCCTCGCTCATTCCTTCTTCTACCATCCGTAATCAAGCCACTACTGTTGTTTCTACTCCCCCTCTCTGATATTCCCGCTTCTTCTTTTCCTTTTCTTCTAATCCATTGTCGTTTCAGCATTTATTCATAGTTTCCACCGCTTTCACCATCCCATCCACTTCCATTCCATTATTCATTTTTCCTCCATCCCCGTAGCTGGTAACACAGTAGCTCCCTCTTCAGTTGTTGTATCTACCGCTTTCACTCTTTCATTTTCATCATTCCACCATTTCATTCCCATTCCATAGTCCTCACTCCGCTCATTTCATTCATTCTCATTTTTGTAACCCTGGTGCTTTTATCACTACCATGGAGATCCTTTTATAGCACCTGGTGAACTAGGCCAAATGCAGATCTACTTGAGTTTTCTGTAAGTCAGCAAGAGTTTGTTGCAGCAGTTTACAGAGATGTTCCCCATCAGTCAGCATTCTGTTCCTCCAGTTTTCTTGACTCTGTTGCCCAATGGATTCAGGCCTAGGATTCGTGCATACAGCAGAACTGTATACCCCGCGAGCCGCCAAGAATGTTGGCATTTTTGCCACATTGTTTTGATTGTTGCTTATTCTATGTTTTTCTATGAGTTTTGGTGCCAAAACAGCTAAGTCCGAAGACTGTCGCGATATCGCGACCAAAAGCAGCATGGAGAGCGTGGCTTCAAAACTGTCGTGATATCGCGACATGTCGCGCTATCGCGGGTGTTTAGAGGAGAGAGAAGCCAAAGTCGGAGAATGTCGCGATATCACGACGTGTTCCAAAATCATGGTCAAAGTGGTCAACGGAGGCAGAGCAGTAAAATTGTCGCGATATCGTGACATGTCGCGTTTTCATGACTTGCGATGGCCATGGAGCAGAGTGATAGAAAAGGTCATGAAATCGTGACATAATTGAGCAAAGGGTAATGGCAATGAAACTCGTCGCGATATCGTGACAGAAAAGTGAACACGGAGGCAGAATGTAAAAACGTCGTGATATCGCGACATGTCGCGTTATCGCGGTCAAGTTGAAGAAAAAGCATAAGGCATGGAAGACGTCGCGATTTCGCGACATTTTTGGAGATGAAGCCAAGCAAGAAGAAGACGTCGCGATATCGCGATAGAAGAAAGCAAGGAAACGTCACGATTTCATGACATATTATGGAGAAAAGGCTAAATAGAGAAGGATGTCACGATTTCGCGACATGTCTTGTTTTCGCAATGTGAAAGCGCGAAAAGAACAAAATGGTATGGAATGTTCTGCGACATGTTTCGGTTTCATTGCTTGTAAGAGGATGAAGGTCAAGGAAGAGAAAACTGTCGCGATTTCATGACATGTTGCAGTTTCACGGGTATAAAGAAGAGAAGGGCACAGAAAGTAGAAGACGTCACGATTTCGTGACATGTCGCATTTTCGCGACGAGAAGCAGTGAGAAAGTCAAGCGAGAGAAAGATGTAGCGAAATCGTGACTTGTCGCATTTTCGCGGTTCGAAACAACGAAAGGATAACATGGGAAAAAATGTCGCGAAATCGTGACAGGTCATAGTTTCACGAGAGCAGAGCAAGGAAGGAGCAGAATAGTACGGAACGTCACGATTTTGTGATGCGTCGCGTTTTCACGACCTAAGGTGACGAAGGAGAACAAAGAGCCAAATACGTCATGATTTCATGACATGTTTGGTTTTCGTGACCCAAAGTGGCAAAAGCGTACGGATAGAGAATATGTCATGATTTCGTGACATGTCGCGTTTTTGTGACCCGTCACAATTTCGTGCCAGAAAGCAGTTCAACGGCCCGATGAAGTATTGTGATTTCCAAGGATTAAAAGCTCTCCAGAATTTAATGTTTTGCTACTTTCCAATGTGTGCAAGATAGAAGAACGTGCTCAGGCCTGTAGCTTTCGAAGCCACCAAAATTGAAGATGCCTCCATTATTTAAAGCTTCTGTTCATGATTTTCTAACGGTCCAAGCATGCTCCGAGAATGACCATTTAATGAAGACGACCGGTTCCTTGTTCCATTCAATTTTTGGTTTCTTCGAGGCTGGTTTAAGGGGATCATTTCCTTATTTCTGTTGCATATTTTGTGGATCTCGAGGAAGTCCGTTTCATGTTTTAAATGCTACAAAGAGGCAAGACCTCTATAAATATCAATGTATATCTCAGAAAGAGGCATCGAGAGAGAGACTTTTGCTGAAAAACTTTTCAAGTTCTTTGCATGAATGAAAGATATTTGGCCACTGGTTTTGCAAGCAACTTTCTGTGTGTTTTTCCTTCTATCTTATGCATTCCTCATTTACGCTCGTATTTCTTATCTGCTGCTAAATTTGAATTCTACGTCTGAGTTTAAATATTGCCAGTGAGGAAGTGAGTTCTAGAATGCGATTCTGAAGGTTATCTGTGCAAGGTTGTAAGTAAATTACGTCGCTATCTTTTGTTATATGTTGTTAGTGTGCTTGAGGTTATCTGTTGCTAATCTTTCCAAGATCTGATAAATTCAGCCTGTGGCTATATTTCCCATTTCTTTTTTGCATATTTCCAATTCCTTTCCTGTAACTCTAGTCTTCAAGAATATAAAATTTAGTAAGGGAACCAGCCCTCTCTGGAGATTGGTCCGGGAGACATTTCTTTCTCCTAGCCTTTCAATGTTGGCCGGGTCTAGGGTGCATTTATGCATAAAATCCTTTCCTGTGGCAGATTCGTGACCAACAAGACCAATCAATGAAATCCCTCCCATCATTTCCATCATATCTATAGAAGATATTACTAGTTCTATGGATGAGGAATCATCTTAGGAGGTACACATTGAGTCACCTCAAGCCTCACTTCCATCTCCTACATATTCACCATCTCAGGTTACAGTCCATATGTCTAGTATAGGGATAAGAGAGTATTTGATTAGGAATGTTATAATAGTTCTATCAATAAAGACAGTGCAAGACATGGGAAGACCTCGTCTCCCTATAGGTACCATTGTGCCTCTACGTATACCACCCAACAAAATAAATTTTATATATGGGGGTATTGAGTATGGAATGTTTCTAGTTCCTCAACAAGAAGAATATGATGAACCTTTATCTAAGGATATAAATTACATGTCCAATCTTGACTATGCCATGTGATATCTCCATCACTATCATTGGCACAGTTATGTTCTAGTGTTATATGAGCAAGGTACTCGTGTCCCATGTTAGCCATAATATCAGTTACCATATGATAAATTTGGGTTGGGATACAACAAGCCAGTACCTTTAGATGTCCTCATAGAGAGTCTAAAATGCCTAGGTATGAATTACAGGGATGAGCTTGCACGTGATCCCTATGCCAATCCAAATTATGTCCATACATTGGGAGATTATTTTCCCATAAATATGGTAGACCAAGGGTTATCTAGTGATGTCGCTCAACCTCATGAAGTGGGGGGGAGCTCATATACCCTTCAATATGACAACGAGGAAGAGGATCAAGGTCCTCCTCACGAATGGACAATGGATGATGAATCAGACTATGGCATAGCTCCCATAAATTATCCAAGTTCTGATGAAGAACATGAGAAAGTTGTGTTGATCAAGGTGCAACAGTAGTATTGTCATTGTTGTCAACACAGTCAGATAGATCTGTTGATGCAGTGGACAGGAAGTTCAAAAGCCTTTCAGATGTAGAAGACAGGAGTTCAAAGGTTACTCAGAGTATGTACAGTGACTTTCCAAAAGATCGAAGTGGCCCATATGCTAAAAATCAAAAGAAAATCACAAGGAAGAAAACTGTCGCGATATCGCGACATGTTGAGCAAGAAAGAAAACTGTCGCGATATCGCGACATGTTGAGAGAAAGGAAGCAAGAAAAACTATCGCGATTTCGTGACATGTTCGGAGAGAAAGCGCAAGCAAGCAAAACTGTCACGATTTCGTGACATGTTCGGAGAGAAAGCGCAAGCAAGCAAAACTATCGTGATTTCGTGACATGTTCGGAGAGAAAGCGCAAGCAAGCAAAACTGTCATGATTTCATGACATGTTCGGAGAGAAAGCGCAAGCAAGCAAAACTATCATGATTTCGTGACATGTTTGGAGAGAAAGCGCAAGCAAGCAAAACTGTCATGATTTCATGACATGTTGGAAGAGAGAAAGGCAAGTAGAAAAAGTGTCACGATTTCGTGACATATTGCAAGAGAGATAGTACGGAAGAAAAAGTGTCACGATTTCATGACATGTTGGAAGAGAGAAAGGCAAGTAGAAAAAGTGTCACGATTTCGTGACATATTGCAAGAGAGATAGTACGAAAGAAAAAGTGTCACGATTTCGTGACATATTGGAAGAGAGAAAGGCAAGTAGAAAAAGTGTCACGATTTCGTGACATATTGCAAGAGAGAGAGTCCAAAAGAAAAAGTGTCACGATATCACGACATTATTGGAAGAGAGAAAGAGCAAAGGAGAAAAAGTGTCACGATTTCCTGACATTATTGCAAGAAGAGACAAAGGAAAAAGTGTCGCGATATCGTGACATTATTGCAAGAGAGGAGAAAGAAAAGTGTCACGATATCATGACATATTGTCAAGAGAAAGAGCAAAGGAGGCGAAAGTGTCGCGATATCGCGACATGTATTTTCACGGTCCAAAGCAAGGAGAAAGAGAAGGAGAGAAAGTGTCACGATATCGTGACATGTTGTATTTTCACGGTTGAGTTGAAGCCGACAAAGATCGATGAACAACCGACTAAAATTAGGGTTTACAGTTGTCATGAAAGCCGACTAAGATTAGGGTTTAAAGTCGACTAAGATTAGGGTTTTCATCACCAAAATTATGTTATAAAAGGAGGGTTGTTTGGAGATTTGAAGGGTGGATGAATGCATCATCGAATATGTGTCGAAGCATGAAATGTGGTCGTAAGAGCGCAGAAAGTGCAGAAGCGGCGAGATGATGGTGAAGTGCACAAAGTGAGCAAAGAAGTCATGTCGAATTGTCCTAAGTGCATCTATGATTGCACAGAGAAAGTAGAAGGAGCAGAGTGCACAAAAGGGAGAAGACGATCGTGAAGTTGGATTGCAGTGAAGTAGAGTGTGCGAAGTGTTTGCGTAGAAAGAGCGGAGTGCGCAGAGAATGCAAAGGTGGAGAAGACCAGTTAGGGTCATGCAAAAGCAAAGGTATCTTATTATCAAACTTATAGATTCAAAATTGAAGTCCAGGTTGCAGCTTGGCATCAGGGGTTGGTGCTCCTTCCAGTAGGTGCTTGGTAAATCAGGGGTTGGTGCTCCTTTCTATTGGTACAGATAAATCAGGGGTTGGTGCTCCTTCCAGTGGATGCTGGTAAACTGTTTGTAAAGTTGGTGCTTTGCAAAGGCTGGATTTGGATGGTAGTCCAAGCAGTCATTCTTGAGGAGTAGCCAAATTGGTGAACCTCATTAAAATCTTGTGTTGTGTGATATGTTCTTTTGTGATGCTTGCTTTATCTGGTTTTAAGGTTTCATTATTTTAGTTTTAAGAGCTATAAATTCAAGTTAAAAGAACTACACTGATTCACCCCCCCTCTCAGTGCCATTGTAAGACTAACAATTGGTATCAGAGCCAAGTTCCCTTCTAAGGCTAAATCAGTCAGGGTTGATCTTGGATTAGTATGCAATGGGTAAGAAGAATAGATCCTCCTCCAAAAGGGCATCTCAGTCAGTTTCAGTTCCTGTGGAAGAGAAAATTGAACCAAAAAAGGTTGAAGACTTCTCATCAAACAAAGCACCTTTGTTTGATGGAACTAATTACGCGGTCTGGAGAATCGGGATGCGAGACATATCTTTGTGCTTTGGGATACGACATCCGGGATTCGGTAGACAGTGAATACACAATACCCATCACTCCTCCAACCGATGTTGTCGGTAAGAATCTGTTTGAGAATGACTCAAAAGCAAAGAATGCTATCAGGTGCGGATTAGTAGACAGTGAACTGGTAAAGATCATGAGTTGTAAAATGGCAAAAGAAATATGGGACAAACTGAGGAGTATTCATGAAGGAGACGATGAGATCAAGGAGGCCAAGTTGCAAACACATCAAGCTCAGTTCGAAGCTTTGAAGTTGAATAACGATAAGAACATAGAGGCATATATGCTGAGAGTTAATGAAGTCCTAGAGGATGATTCTAAGAAAGAAACAGGTGGAGGTCTTTTCATGACACTCGAAAAAGAAACAGAAAAAGAACAGGAATGTGATGAAGAAGAAATTGATGCAGAAATAAATTTGAAAGAGGAATTAATTGCAGCTCTGGATGAATTGAAGATAGAAAGAAAAAGGAATAAGGAAATCTCAAGAAAGCTTGAGGATGCAAATGAAATAATAACCAGTTTGAAAGTACAGGTAGAAGAATTCAAAAGGATTGAAGAAACTCTCAATGAGAAAGAGATTGGTTGCTGCAAACAAGAGGAAGAGATTGTTTTATTGAAGAAACAACTAGAAGAGGCCAATACAAATCTCAAATTCGAGAAAAGCACAGAGTTGCTAGATAAAATGATAAGCCAACAAAGAAGCTCCACGGATAGGCGTGGTCTTGGATATGAAGGTGAACAACCTTCATCTTCCAACTCTGCAGAGAAGAAGAAGTTCACTATTGAAGGATCAAAGCAAGAAAAGCTTGAAGCTGAATTTTCAAAAGGAAGAAAATATCAAAGGAGATCTACAACAAAGCAACCACAACAAAAGAGGTTCTATCACTCTCACTCTATTCATAATAATACTTTTAATGGCTATTGTTTCAGATGCAACCAGTATGGTCACAAGGCAATTTATTGTGGATTGAATAATAAATCAAAGAGTTATGCTGGTAGAAATACTTCTGCATTTTTGAGTGAACAATATGTACAATGTTTTCAATGTAATGGTCATGGGCACATAGCAAGGTTTTGTCCAAGCATTTTTGTATCTAATCTAAGGCAAAACAGTAGATTTCATCAGATGCAAAGAACGCAACACAGACAGGGAATAAATCAGGTACATAAAAAGGAAAATAATCATTCATCAAGGATGCACAAGAGACAACCACACAAGAGAAATGTTCGAGTTCACGAAAAGGTGCAAAACAGGGATGCAGTTGAAAAATCCAAGCCCGAGTTCAAGAAAGTTTGGAGAAAGATAGAAGAAAGGAAATCATGTCTCCTTGGACTGAAGGAGACTACTCCGATATTGCACTAAGCAACTCCAGGTAGCACATCCTCAGGGGGAGCAATCTTGAAGTTTCATTTTAATGCTCCTATGTATTTGTTTGATTACCTGAGGATGAAAGGCAAGTAGTCAGGGAAGTTGTTGTATAGTTGTCAAAGTGTGTTTTCAGTTCATGTAGTTTGTGGAAGTGCCGTGAAGGGTGGTGATTAAATTGAGAGTTGTCATTATTGGTAGTATTGCTATATGTCATTGTTGTACTGGTGATGGTTCTTACTGCCACTATCCAAAGTTAAGGATTATAACGAGTTCAGATAATTTGGTTAGTGAAAGAATGTTGCCCTAGCCGCATATATGTGTTTCGATAAAAGCAGTGTGTATTTGAACTACACATTGACGTGAAGATTGTTAGATCTATTATGATGTTGTGGTGAAAAATATTGAAGTCTGATCATTGACTCATGTTTAGCTCATCAAGATGAGCAACTTTGCTTTGTGAATCATACCTATCCGAGGTCCAGAAGTATGAGTTTGAGTAAGGTGCACTATAGTTGGCCGTGAAGTGTTTAACAAAATATTGTCTCCTGATTCGAACAGTTGAAAGTAAGGTGTGACCAGCGGTGACTGTAGAAAACATAGACCAAGTTGAAAATATAAAAAGGGATTTGGTTGTGTTGTGGTACAGTGTTTGATGCTTGCACAGAGTTGGCAGTAAAATTGCAGTGTTGGTACAGTGTTGGACAAAAGTTGGTACAAGTGTGAGTCACTTGTCAATTTTGTTGACAGATGTGAAATCAGCATTTTTGAATGGGAAGCTTGAAGAAGAGGTTTATATTGAGCAGCCAGATGGTTTCCAGCTTGGTGATGATCCCAACTTGGTTTGTAAGTTGAAGATATATGGCTTGAAATAGGCACCCCGAGCATGATATGCAAGGCTAGACAACTATCTCACTCAACAAAGGTTTAAGAAAGGGTGCAAGTTGAGCAAGAATGACAAATCTCCACCTGTTGATCAAATCATGTACAGATCTATGATTGGAAGCTTACTGTACCTGACAGCTATCAGACCAGATATTTTGTAGGCAGTATGCATGGTAGCACGATTTCAGGCTAATCCCAAGGAGACTCATGTGACAACATTATGGTGGTTGATTTCTGAAATATCATTGAAGGGAAAATGATTGTTTGTGGTTTCCTTTTTCGAAAGTGGTTGGTTGAATGCATCAAGGTTTTTTGAATTGAGAGTTGTGTTTAAACCTTGTGTTATAAGCATAGTGGTTTAAGCCCATTGGTTGTGAAAGAACTTGAGTTAGAAAAGAACATGAGTATCATTGTTATGTGATATTTGTGGTTGAGCATTGTTGGAATTATTTGAGTTGGTTGATACATACTTGGACTAGGGTTGTGTGAGAGAGAGTTGTCCCTTGTGATGATTGGTTGAGTTGATTTGATTGAGCCTAGTCAAGTTATGTGTGAAGTGATTTTTAAAGTTCTATGAAGTGGATTTGATTTGAGATCGCCATTCATTGTTGAGTTCATTTTGAGTACTACTTGAGCATGATTGATTGAGCCTTTGAGAAGGCCTTTGGGAAATATTTGAGGACAATGCTGGGACAGATTTCTAGAGCAGATTTGGGCAAGTTCTTGGTGAGATTGCTAGAGAAGATTCGGACAAGTTCTTAGTGAGCTTGGTGGAGCAGATTTGGACAGGTTTTGTATGAGCTTGTTATTCAGCATTGGACAAGTTCTATGTGAGCTTGTTAAGCAGGTTCTGTGTGAGCCTATTGAGTAGGTTCTTAGTGAGCCTATTGACTGAGCTTTGGAGGTGACAGAGTACAGAGGACAGAGTCTCAATGGATAGAAATCTAGCAGCCAACACAGTTGAAGATAGATCTGAGTGAGGATTCTTCAAGTGAAGAAGAGGTCCACCAATCAATGCAACAGAGAGACAGAGTCTTCTATAATATCACAAGGGTACTATGGAGTATGGGTTATGGTATCCAAAAGATGCAGATTGGGCAGGATGTGTAGATGACAGAAAGAGTACCAGTGGAGGTGCATTCTATCTTGGAGACAGATTGGTCACGTAGAACAGTAAGAAACAAGAGTCAGTTTCCTTATCCACAGCAGAGGCAGAATATATTGCAGTGACAACGTGTTGTACACAGGAGAAAGTTGCAGAAAGTGAGGTTAAGTTGGATTTTTATTCCAACAACAGATTGTGGAGTGGTCACGTTTCCCAAGAATTGACTAGCTACAGGGATCACATTCTCAGGGGGAGCATTTAAGTATTTGATTATCTTTTTGCTCATGTTCATGATTTTTGCTAAGTATAATAAATTGTGCCTGAGAATGTTGTGCATGGACTCAGGGGGAGTCTACAGTAGCCCTTTGGTATTATTGTCAAAGGGGGAGAAGAATTACAGGAAATTGCACGTGTGTTGCCAACAATTCCAAAGGGGGAGATTGTTGAGCAAGGTGCAACAACGAGTATTGTCATTGTTGTCAACACGATCAGATAGATCGGTTGATGCAGTGGATAGGAGTTAAGAGGTTCTTCAGAGTATGTACAGTGACTTTCCAAAAGATCGAAGTGGCCCATATGCTAAAAATCAAAAGAAAATCACAAGGAAGAAAACTGTCGCGATATCGCGACATGTTGAGCAAGAAAGAAAAACTGTCACGATATCGCGACATGTTGAGAAGAAAGAAAAACTATCATGATTTCATGACATGTTCAGAGAGAAAGCGCAAGCAAGAAAACTATCATGATTTCATGACATGTTCGGAGAGAAAGCGCAAGCAAGCAAAACTATCACGATTTCGTGACATGTTCGGAGAGAAAGCGCAAGCAAGCAAAACTATCACGATTTCGTGACATGTTCGGAGAGAAAGCGCAAGCAAGAAAACTGTCATGATTTCGTGACATGTTAGAGAGAAAGTGCAAGAAGCAAAACTATCATGATTTCATGACATGTTCGAATAGAAAGTGCAAGCAAGCAAAACTATCACGATTTCATGACATGTTGGAAGAGAGAAAGGCAAGTAGAAAAAGTGTCACGATTTCATGACATATTGCAAGAGAGATAGTACGAAAGAAAAAGTGTCACGATTTCATGACATGTTGGAAGAGAGAATGGCAAGTAGAAAAAGTGTCATGATTTCATGACATATTGCAAGAGAGATAGTACGAAAGAAAAAGTGTCACGATTTCATGACATATTGCAAGAGAGATTGTACGGAAGAAAAAGTGTCACGATTTCATGACATATTGCAAGAGAAAGAGTCCAAAAGAAAAAGTGTCACGATTTCACGACATATTGCAAGAGAAAGAGCAAAGGAGAGAAAGTGTCACGATATCGCGACATGTCACTTTCACGACCCAAGGCAAGAGAAAGAGCAAAGGAGAGAAAGTGTCGCGATATCGTGACATGTCACGTTTTCATGACCCGAAGGCAAGAGAAAGAGCAAAGGAGAGAAAGTGTCACGATATCGCGACATGTCACGTTTTCATGACCCGAAGGCAAGAGAAAGAGCAAAGGAGAGAAAGTGTCGCGATATCACGACATGTCGCATTTTCATGACTAAATGAGGAGAGAGAAAGTAAGAAGGCAGAAGTGTCACGATATCATGACAAAAGTAAAGAGGAAGAGTACGGAGGCGAAAGTGTCATGATTTCATGACATGTTATGTTTTCACGGGTACAAGCCAAGAAAAGAGGCAAGGAGGCGAAAGTGTCACGATATCGTGACATGCTGTGTTTTCATGGGTACAAGCCAAGAAAAGAGGCAAGGAGGCAAAAGTGTCACGATATCGCGACATGTTGATTTTGGTACAAGCCAAGAAAAGAAGAGAGAAAAAGTGTCACGATATCACGACATGTATTTTCATGGTTGAGTTGAAGCCGACAAAGACCGATGAACAACCGACTAAAATTAGGGTTTACAGTTGTCATGAAAGCCGACTAAGATTAGGGTTTACAGCCGACTAAGATTAGGGTTTTCATCACCAAAATTCTGTTATAAAAGGAGGGTTGTTTGGAGATTTGAAGTGGATGAATGCATCGTCGAATATGTGTCGAAGCGTGAAATGTGGCCGTAAGAGCGTAGAAAGCCAGAAGCGGTGAGATGATGGCGAAGTGCGCAAAGTGAGCAAAGAAGTCATGTCGAATTGTCCTAAGTGCGTCTGTGATTGCACAGAGAAAGCAGAAGGAGCAGAGTGCGCAAAAGGGAGAAGACGATCGTGAAGTTGGATTGCAGCGAAGCAGAGTGTGCGAAGTGTTTGCATAGAAAGAGTAGAGTGCGCAGAGAACGCAAAGGTGGAGAAGACCAGTTAGGGTCATGCAAAAGCAAAGGTATCTTATTATCAAACTTATAGATTCAAAATTGAAGTCCAGGTTGCAGCTTGGCATCAGGGGTTGGTGCTCCTTCCAGTAGGTGCTGGTAAATCAGGGGTTGGTGCTCCTTTCTGTTGGTACAGATAAATCAGGGGTTGGTGCTCCTTCCGAGTGGATGCTTGGTAAACTGTTTGTAAAGTTGGTGCTTTGCAAAGGCTGGATTTGGATGGTAGTCCAAGCAGTCATTCTTGAGGAGTAGCCAAATTGGTGAACCTCGTTAAAATCTTGTGTTGTGTGATATGTTCTTTTGTGATGCTTGCTTTATCTGGTTTTAAGGTTTCATTATTTTAGTTTTAAGAGCTGTAAATTCAAGTTAAAAGAACTACACTGATTCACCCCCCTCTCAGTGCCATTGTAAGACTAACACTTTCAAAATAAGTAATGCACATAACCTTATTTTTATTTTATTTTATACACAGTCACATAATTAATATCAACAACACTTCACAACAATATTATCAACAATATAGCCCTATAATATTATTTCAACAAAAAATCCCTTTTTCAATCAACACTCATTATTATTCAATAGACTCCTCAAAGACACCTTTATCTCTTCTATAATATGTCTATGGCTTTTCACAACCTCACTCATAAAATGATGTATTGTATAAGATAATTTTAAAGAGAAATATATTGAATGTGTTGTGACATCTACTCATCACATTCTTCATATACAAATTATTTGATATGCCATCCAGGTATGGGAAACTGCATTCAATGAATCTCTCGAGATTCATAATCATTTGTGAATTTTAGTTGTTATTGGTTGAATGGGGTTCTCTTCCATTATTGGCCTATCATTTGAGTTTACAAAAATAATACCTAATGAAAAATCATCATTCGCTTGCTCACTCACTTAGTTGCATAGGCTAAGAAACCCCTAATCATCCATTCTCCTATGGATTAATAATTACTTGTTAGCTTTATATGAGAATGAATGATTAAGGGTAGTCTTTCCAATTCTATGTACCATTTTAGTATGCAATGAAACATAAATTAAATCCCCATGCATTTTCCTAACAATAAATCATAGATATCATAAGACTCCCTTGATACAATATTTCATAGATTTGTAATTCCTTGTGAATCTCATTAGTCAATGGATCAATGGTATCTTTACTTTCTCCTCAATCTATTATATCAGCATGCCATCACATTTTATAAATCTCACTAATTTCCTTCGATAACCCATGAGGTTAAAGACTCTATTGATCCAATATCTTGTAGATCTACAATCATTTGTATATCTTACCAGGCACTAGATTGATATTATCCTTATAGCATCTTGGTTCTTTTTGCTGGCACTCTATCAAATAGAAATCAAGATCTCCTATGAACTATTATTCAAATGGGTCTATCAAACTATTAGGATCCATAGACCTAATGCCTTGTGAGTGTACAATTATTTACATGCTTCACTAAATACTAGGTCTATGTTATCTTTGTAGTTGCTTGATCTTCTATGATAACAAAACATCTGCAAATCATGTTCTCTTCACCAACTGCTCATTTAGTAAGATGTTGGATCAAAAAATCTCTGTTATCTAATAAATCTATTATGAGAGCTAGAAAATATTAAAAATAACATAAGAATATTTCATAAAGACAACCAGGTATCCTCTATCTATTTGTACAAAATATCAATCAATAGATAAAGGACTTCTTCCATCTTGATATACTACAAACTAACATTCCTTTTCATCAAGATGAAAAAATTTAGAATTACTAATGGGCCCTTCAAGAACATTATAATTTGGTAATTAGCACTTCATGTACCTATAATCAATTATGACTGCATCAAGTAGTCGATTATTAGATCCTTGTGCCTCCTAATAGCCCACGAGCCACCATGAATGTTATCCCTTTCTCATACAGTAGGATCCTTGAGACTAAGGACAATGCTATCACATGGACCCCCTAGGAAAGAGGATTTCCTTTTCCCATGACTTGTACATATGCAATTATTTGTGCACACATCGAGCAAGGTAGAAAGACTTCTTTCCTTGGATTGTCGATATGAAGTATTACCCTCAGTCTAGAAGGTTTTGTTTACAATTTCTTTAATATTTCAACACATCAGAGGTGGCAATAGGTATTAAGTCCAATTATTCATGTACATGTAAATATTTGCATGTGTTAGGTAACAAAATTATATACCCTTGTTACCCTCTCTCATGTGTTAATAAAATTTAGCAATATCAAGTTATTATCTTTGTTAAAGCATTTTTCCTTTCAAATAGCGAAAGCAAAAATGATGACACAAAATCATTTTGCAAGCTTTTCTACAAACACTCACAACCACCTCGACATAATTACATTAAAATATATTTTTCAATAACAAAACAAAGCATTTACGAATCATTATTTCATTATCTTGAAAAAATCCTTTTATGAACATCAACATCATCACGTTATATTGCAAAATATCTTGCAATAATAAAACTATTATTTCTTGGACTTGGAAAATCCTTTTGCAAATATCAATATCACTTCATTGTTTTACAAAATATTTTGCAATAAAAAACCATTATTACCTTGCAAAAACCTTGCAAGCATCGATAACACTACTTTACATTGCAAAATATTTTGTAATGACAAACTACACCACACAAAATAAATTATAAAAGCATTTCATTGATTTGCAAAACATTCACAAAGACCACAAAATAAATCATAAAATCACTATAAAACCTTACCAAGATCGCCAAACATTACAAAATGTTTTGTGATCAACATCAAAGGTATCAAAAGCATTATAAAACATCATTATAAAAGTTTTTCAAAAGACTTGTAGAGTTCAAAATAACTTCATCTATGCAGTAAGTGTTTCATAGAGAACAACACTTAAACATTGATGGAAAATCAAATATCTCAACAATATTATCTACGCAATAAAGTATTTCATAGAGAATAGCCCTTGAACATTTATAAGAAGCAAAAATTTCATCTACACAATTAAGTGTTTAATAGAGAATGGCATTTAAACATTGATGAAGATCAAACAACCCTATCTACGTAGTCAAGTGTTTCATATTGAATGGCAAACATTGATAAGAAGCAAAAACTTCTATGCAGTTAAGTTTTTCATAGAGAATGGTAATTAAACATTGATGAAGAATCAACTATCTAAATAATATTATCTATGAAATCAAGTTTTTTATAAATAATGGAACTTGAACATTGATAAGAAGCAAAAACTTCATCTACGCAGTTAAGTGTCATAGAGAATGGCACTTAAACATTGATGAATAATCAAATATCTCAACAGTATTATCTACACAATAAAGTGTTTCATAGAGAATGGCACTTAAACATTTATAAGAAGAAAAAAATTCATCTATGCAATTGTGTTTCATAGAGAATGGCACTTAAACATTGATGAAGAATTAAATATCTCAACAATATTATCTATGCAGTTAAATGTTTCATAGATAATGACACTTGAAAATTGATAAGAAGAAAAAAATTCATCTATGCAGTTAAGTGTTTCATAGATAATGGCACTTAAACATTGATGAAGAATCAAATATCTCAAATTTCTTATCTACACAGTCAAGTATTTCATAGAGAATGAACTTGAACATTGATAAGAAGCAAAAACTTCATCTATGCAATTAAGTGTTTTATAGAGAATAGAACTTAGACATTGATGAAGAATCAAATATCTCAACTTTATTATCTGTGCAGTCAAGTGTTTCATAGAGAATAACACTTGAACATTGATAAGAAAAAAAACTTCATCTACATAGTTAAGTGTTTCATAAAGAATGGCACTTAAACATTGATGAAGATCAAATAACCTTATCTACGTAGTCAAGTATTTCATAGAGAATGGCATTTGAAAATTTATAAGGAGTAAACAAACATATACATACATCATGTACATATCATAGGTATCTCATCTACACATTCAAGTATTTCATAGAGAATGGCACTTGAATACTGATGATAATATAACCAATATATATCATGTAAATACTACAAGTACCTCATCTAAGTAGTCAAGTGCTTGTAGAAAGAAACACTTGAACATTGATGATAAGAAAAGAATTTACGTATATCATATACATATTACAAGTACCTCATTATGTCTTAAATGTGTTCATGAATACAACACCACAAGCCACCATTTAAGAATATGATATTAGGGCCACATTTATTTTTTATTCCCTAACACATGAATGTTCTCCTATATTAAGTCTTGATACCATCTCTCATAGTACATCTCTCAAGAAGAGAATTTTCCCTCCCTCAACATATGATCATCATCATGAAATAGTCACAAAGCAATCAATCAAGACTATAATTGTTTATTTAAATACGTCATGCATCAAAACATCACATCAAGCTCAAAATACAAGTATCATAAATCATATATATATATATATGTGCCTCATATCATACATATTACAAGAGAAGGTGTATCACAAAATAAAATCAAAATGATACACTTAACTCATGAAAGGGGGATGTACCACAACCCCAAAAATTGGTACACTCACTCTCAAATACCCCTAATATTGCCTAACAAGTAGAGCCAGCCTCTCCATAACCTCTTGGTGGAGGAGGAGGATGCAATGAAAAATTGAAAAACCTATGAGAAGTATCGCTCACTGATGGAGCTCTCAATTATGACCTAGAATGTGATGATACCTACCAATCTATAGGGAACTCTACATGATATAACTAATGATAGTACATGGTATTTCCCCACTCCCTCTCAATCAAAAAATCTACATGCTATAGCCTCATTGTAAGATCTACTATCATAGTATCCAATGCTGCTCTAGAATCCTCTAGCTATCACTCTAGTAGCCTTATAATTACTGCCACCATTGCAACATCCAATTCCTATATGAAATATGACTTGGCCTCATCCCCCTCCCTCCTCATCTACTCTATCTTAGACCTAAGACCAACAATAATCATATTATACATATCCTTATCTTCATCAACTCAATCAAAATATGACTGGAGTCTAGATATGGTCCCCTCACTATCAACCCTCATATGGACTATCTCATCTTGGACTTGGGTCATCTCATCTTCGACCCTGGTCACCTCCTCCACATGGATAATCTCAAATTCTACCAACTACCTCCTCACCTCATCTAAAGTACAATGGAGAGACCTTAGCTCTACTACTGAAGCCTCCTCTATGGTCCTACTAGGACCTACCTCCCTATCAAAATCAAGTCCCATTCCACCAAAATCTAGCCCCATTCCACCAAAATATAGTCTTGTTCCACCCAAAATCGATCATACTCCACCAAATGGGGCATCTAAAAATGGGATCACAACCAATAGAGCCACATCCAAGAGGGCAGTAAATGATCCCCCTATCCTCCATCTAACCACCATCCTCTACCATCTCTATATGTTGTAGCGGTGCTAGTCCTACTTAGGGCAATAATCATGTCCTAAAATACCTACCTTTGATCCCTTGGTGGTGGGCCTATTGTCAATTGATGAGGCCTAATTATCTTTTACTAGTTAATATACTCTATTGTTACCCCTAAACCATCTCTTAAAGGGGTTAGTATTATAAGATCATCCACATCAACCTCCATGCAGGTATTGGTATCTGTGAGATCCCACCATGAATCATGATGTACATGTCATATCCAAATCTTACCTACTATCAATATCCCCTAGACCTCCCCATGCTAGCACAACATGCGATCATATATGTACAACTCAAAGATCCTATTCCTATCATCCAACCATCGTATTCACCTCATCTTGGCCATCTACTTATGGTCATGTGACCACATATACCTATCCCTCCATGTCCATGAGACAATGTGTGCCAAATTTAAGTCATCAATAAAGTGCATCACACAAGCCAAAGAGTATAGTAATATGATTTCATTGGATACCCCTCTCCCATATGATTTCATTGGATACCCCTCTCCCATATGCATATCATTGGATACTCAAGATTTCCACCTCTCATCACCTGAATAGATCAGTGTATAGTAATATGATTTCATGCACAAACCTAGATCAAAGTTCAATATGTTAGGTTTTGGCCCTACCTATATACCATCCTGTACAGAGTGTGGCATAACATCACCAAGATAGTAGGAGCTCATGCATAGATAGTTTGATCATACCTTAATATTGATGTAATCTATCCCTATCCCCATGGCATGAAATGTCTACTAGTGTTGCCCATCACCAAACCTAACACAATGGATGATTGAAATATGGTTAATCGATCAATGTGTCCTCCCACATAAGCATCATTAATCCTCGACCTGTGTTTCATACCCTCAAAGTTACCCTTCTTTGAGAAGGCTAACTTCCTAGTCCTCACACTCATAACTATATGAATAAGAACACTCTGAACAGGTACTTTGAGGATACACCATACATCCTCCAGTGTAACTTTCATCTCACTAGAAAGTAACCTAAAAGTATTAGTAGATGGTTATCACCTCTTCACAAGGTTTATCAATAAGGGGTGATCGAACTCTAACTTAGGCATGTATACCACATAGTACAACCCAAAAACCACCAACACTCCCATGTCCTCCTCCCTTTTCTTTCTCACCAAAATGCTCTTCAAGAACTTTGGGTGATGCTCCTAGCTCACCAAGACCTTTATTGCCTGCAAAAAATACATCCAAAATAATCAGTTAGAAACCTATCAAATCAAAACTTCACAAAAACATCACCATCAAATAGGGCTCAAAAAGAGCTTTTCCACAAGTACAAATATACCTATATTTGGATACATATCAAGGTATAAAATACAAAAAAAAAATTGTAGTGCAGTGCTGAAATTGCCATTGGTGCCAAATTTTCCAATGCTAAAATCACCACTTTGGCATCTAGGCCAAATTTACCACTATTGTCAAAATCACCATATTTTTCATAAAAGTGAAAAAATGACTCAAAATCAATTTTTTTGAGTTGGGACAAAATATGTACCTCTCGGTCTTGCTCTAATACATCCACTATCCCTTGAACCACATCCACATGATGCACCCATATCTGATTATGTACCATACTCTTGAACAACTATTTCTCTCTCTCTAACTTTCTAAAAATGTTAAGGTGCAAATAAGGGCACTCTTACCTATTCTCCTCTCTTTTGAACCCACCTACCTATCATTTTTCAACCCTAAGAACTCTCTCCAATTTTTTTTGGAAAACACACCATTATCATAACATAGATTATGCCATAAGGAAAAAAATTTCCATGTGGGCAAAACCTTGAACATGGAGAAAAATGAGCTTCTACGAGTATCAAGGTATGTAAAATGAGGTATATATGACACAAAATAAAACAAACAAAATCATAATCATCTATTCAAATTAGCAAAGCAATACAAAAACAACATATAATAGTGTCAAAATTGAGTATCACAAAAAATTTTGATGCAATATCACAGATATCATATCAAAACTAGGGTAAAATGTACACCCAATTCTGACACGCCAAGAAAAATTTCTAAAACTGGTCACGAACAATAGAAAACTTTCCAAAATTACTCACAAAATTCACAAAACTTCAATCTAATCATTTCCTAACATATTGAACTTCATTTTTTACATTTACCAAAATTTCCACTCCGACCAAAATTTCTAGTGTTGTTTTTGGCATGCCTAATGGCATTTTTTTGGAAAAATTGCAAAAATCAAATTCTAACATTCAAAATCAACTCAGAGCCAAAACCACCACTCCTACCAAAAATGCCTAGTGGTATTTTTAGCAAAACTGCAAAAATCCAATTCTGACATTCAAAATCAACTTAGAGCCAAAACCACCACTCTTGCCAAAAATGCCAGTGGTAATTTTGGCTAGTGGTATTTTTGGAAAAAATGCAAATTTCAAAATTTAAAAATTCATTTTGGCTCCCTGATAAAAATTGCCATTCAAATTGCCAAAATCGCAAGTGATGATTTTGGTTGACAGTGATGATTTTGGCCAAATGACTCAAAATATTTTAGCATGAGCTAGGAGGACACATATTACAATTGTGCATTTTCTACCATTGATCCTGTATGCCCCAAAAATGGTCCAAATTTACAAATTTCAAATTGGTCTTATCCAATTCTTTCTCCCAATCCTCCTCTAAATCCTATTTAAGGATCGCCTTCATTAGGCATTTAGCATAATTTTTTACTATAACTTTACCAAGATTTCTAACACTCCCCTTCTAGCTCTTGTTTCCATAGCATTCTTCACTTTCAAGAATTTCCCAAGATTTTGAGGCATTTGCAAGCATTTGGAGGTAAGTCAAGCAAGGCAAGGAGGACTTGGGGTAATGAGGTTACCATTGGAGGCAAGAAGGATAGCTCTCCTAGCTGCCTTCTTCTCTCCATTCATATTTGCTTCATTACATTTTGTCCTCTAGGTTGTAGCCTTGCTAACTTGTGCTTTTTCTTTTGCGCATATCTATATATCATGCATCAATATCTTTTACACACTTTTAATACTTGTTTTGCAACCATTAAAACTATGTTTGTAGCATTATTATCAATCATATCATCTTTATTTTATTTCTAATATCTCTTTTACAGGCTTACTTTAACTTGCATTCATTTTATCATCACATTTTAGGCATAATCCTCTATTTTTGTAGGGTTTTGTTGCATTTTCAAATACATTTCATGTTATAATGTTTATTTTCCTCTTATTTAGTGTATTTTTTTTAAAGTAGGCAACACACTAACTTCTTTACTTCCTACATGATTACCTAGTATTACACTTCTTTCATTTACAAGCATTAATTCTAGTTTGGCACCTCTTTTACCAATTTCTTTCCATGCATTATATGTAGTTTTGTATTTCATATACATATCAATTTCACATTCATTTTTTAAGGCAAGGTGTTGATGATACAAGGCCATTATTGCATTTCTATCTCACTCTCTTGGCCAAGCTCTAAGCTGATAAGCTAATAATATAGTCAATTATCATTCCCAACACTCATATAGACCTCCTAAAATAGAAAACCTTTTTTTTTTGCTTTTTAGTGTAGGTCCCAAAATCATTAGTCCCTAGTGGAATTTTTGGCAATAGTGGCATTTTTGGCAATTTTAGTGGTGTTTTTGGCAACAGGCTCCAAAAAGAGGTGATTTTACCACTTGGCACTTCCCTAGCCCTGCATTTCCCATTTATCTATGTTTTATTTCTATTTTCTATTTTATGTGCTTTTTAAATCACATTTCATTTGGAAAATTAAGGAACCTTAATTAGGAATTTAAATCATTTACAAAACATTCTAATTACTTTATAAAACATCTCTAAACTAGTCAATTATGGAACCTTAGACCATATTTTAGTTTCTTCTTCATTTTAAAGCACTGAGGAAAAGAATCAAAAATAATTTAGCTACATTTAGGCTAACTTGTCTTCTTGCATTTTTCCTTGTTTTACCTTCAATTGCTAAAAACTCCTTAGTTAGCCCATACAAACTCAAAAAGCATATAGGATAGCTCCTGTATTCTTTCATTTGTATGATATAAGCTTTAGTATTGCATTTTAGATGATCCTTGATGATTTAGGTTTAAATAACCATTAAGGCTTAAAAAAGAGTCAAGATAAATAGTGATCCAAAACCTTAGGTATTTTCTTTGAATAAACCCATAAAACATCAATAAAAAAAGCATAACATCAAATTTCAAAGACCTAAGAAAAAATATTGAGTAGGAGTCTAGTTGTGTTGAGAATCTTCGTATTCTCAAGGTCTCCCTTGGAAAGAGATCCTCAAGTGTGGAAGAAGAGGTCCTAATGGATATCCCTCATGCACATTTGATATTAAATTAGACTTAAGAGTAAAAGACACTTTTTTCCCCGCATCTACACAAAGTATGCATAAAATGATAGCAAGGAAACTATCAAAGTTTAGAATTTAGGGTTGCTTGCCATTGGAAATTTAGTTGGAGAGACTTAAAACTTAGATAAAATCCTAAAGTATATATTATCAAGTGAGATTATCTTTGGGATAATTGATTACCAAAATAAAATTATTAGTCTATTTATTGAGGGGGTTGTGAGTTGAACATGAACTGTACAAGTGGAATAAGGTTAACTTAAAGCACATGGTTTGATTATTGAACAAATGCATGGTTTAGGTAAAGGAAATATGGCATGTTTATTTAATTTTAAATAGGAAACTAAAGTCATTTTACATTTTGGAATGTGTGTCATTTGTGACTAGACTTGTTACTAATAGGTTTGATCATTTGACTTCTACCCTAAGTGTAATATACCCACTATTTTTCATTTTGGAAGAATGTGATACTATGTTAAGTTTTGTGATGCAGGTGCATATTTTTGAGTGGTAGTGATATTCTGGACAAGGAGAACACCCACCCCCTGGAAGAGTTAGAGATTGAAGGTGTCAAGTAAGGTGGGAGATGATGTTTGTGCCATGTGCACCTTGGTCGTGGGTACATGGAGCACATAGAAGAATTTTATGTAGATCGTGTTTGCCTGCTATTGAATTTTATGCATATGATGATAGTTGAAATTCTTGCATTTTTAATAATAAAAAAATATATAAATTACTATACATATATATGTGTAATAAATTAAAATAAATATTACAAAAGAAATTAAACATTATTAAATAAATATAATAAAATAAAAATAATAATAAGAACTATTATATAAATATGATAAATTTAAATAAATGTATATGTGAATTGTTAAGAAATAAAATATTCTTAACATATAACAAATTAAAAAGTAATGTATAATGGAGAATTGAAATACATGGGAATATAAATAAATAAATATTTGTTTTATAAGGGAAATGTTTAACTATAAACTAATAACCATGACATTTGTACATGGTAAAACAAACTCCCATATAAGTTTGGAGGCTAAAATAGATTTTTAAGAAAATAAATAAATCATATTAACACTTAACCTTAAGATGATGCTACCACCTATAAAATGAGCGAACAACTGTCCAAGCTATATGTCATCATTAAACAATGAAATAAAATTTATAAATGGAATAAAACTGAGTTTGGTGAGACATTGGTCTATGGAGTATTCTACGATTGTGGTATTATATTTTCCTTCTGGCGAAAGGCTTGGTTTTCTGTAGAAAAATCTTGGGAAGCTCTGTGCGGCTTCAAACGGATAAGTGAGTAACTTGAAACGAAATATCTAGCTATTAGAAATCATGAGATTATATGTTAAATATTGTTTATCTTTTAAAAGTTGTAATGTTATTCATTTGGCTGAAAAATTATTGGTAAAACTAACAATGTCTTTCGAAAATAAATGGGAATGGGTATATATTTATTTGTGTTTAATAATATTTGTAAACCAAAAAAAAAATAGTGATGTATGTACAATTTGTATGAGCATATAGGCTAGTTAGGATTGCATCCATTAAAGGCCAAGTATGACCCATTCCATCCCTTAATTTCAAGCTCTACCTTTGGGTAAAGATGATATGGAAGAAATGTTTGCCAACCATATACTGCATGTGTATCCAGAAATGGTGTGCATCATGGAAAACTCTAAACACCATGGAGAAGGCTAGTGCTAAAAGTGATTTGTATATGAAACTTTTGAATTAATGTTTATCCATGAGAAGAAGTTGAAAATGGCGTTGCAAGCTACGTATACACCCTAAATGTAATTAAAAAATATATATACTCTGGGAGACCTTGGTATGGGAGAAAAACAATAGGCAATTGATGTTATACTATGCCTTGTGAAGAATTGATGGATTTTTATTTAATTTTGCTGTGTAAATTATGTAATAGTTAAAATTTATGAAGTCAATATGTAAGTTAAATTTTTTTATAGATTAAATATGTTATGATATGGAAAATTATTATGATTAACCTTTTATGAACGAGTATATGGTGTGCATCCTTTTATGTGTTCTATTTTATCTACGTATTCAAGAAAATGCAGCCTTTGTGGATGACAAATTTCTACATGCGTATTTAATTAGGGTTTTCGTCATCCAATGGCAATATAAAGTAAATAGCTGAAGACTTCATGCATTGGTTTTGTAAAAACATGTTTGATCAACTTGACAACAACATCTGGTCTAAAGTGAATAACATTGATTTTAGGAATGAGAGATTGTTTGACCAGCCCTAGCATGGGAAAACCCATAGATATAACTTCAATAGGAAGTGGTTCTCAGTTTTCAACCTCAAAGCATCTAGAAAACCAACCGTAAAAATACTATAACACTTCGTTCAACTAAACTTCATGTTCCATATGAGTGTAAGGCATATCCTGTATAAGTGACTAACCCTTTATATAATATAATTATTGTTAAATAGCCTTGTATTTTAATTAGGAAACAAGATTAATTTTATTTTCAATGATATATTTAGCTAAGGCTAGGAAGTGGCCAAAGTATTTATTAGGTAATGTGGAATACGTATATTTGCGACTCTTGGACAATGATAGTTTAAGTTCTTGTTAAAAAAATATTATATAAATAATAAATGACTTTAAATTCTTGTGGTAGTTAACTATGGAGAAATCTCTCTGAGGATAAATGATTGTTTTTAAGTTTACTGATAAGAGTTATTACCTCATTTTAGTTTCAAAGTATTATATTTCTTTTAGTTTATAAATAAGCAATTTAGATAATGAGGATTATATTTCTTTAATAAGTTGATAGCAATGAAAATTCTTATTAAATAGTTAGTTTAATTAAATTAAAAAGGGTAGGTGACCTAGCTCTTTATTTTGTGTGTTAGGTTGCATTATTTCTACCATAACATTTTAATAGAGCATTATATCTATTAAATATTTACTTTAAAGAAAAAGCAAGTTGCATTCAATATGCATTAACATTCTAATATGGCATTATTTCTATGGAGTATTTACTTTAAAAGAGAAATCTTGGTCGTCTTGTGTTTTAACTAAATATTAGAATGTAGATGTTATGGTGTTAGATTCACTTTATGGTTAATTTGTGTTTCATATCTCATTAAACAAAGAAGATATAGGACATTTTTTTTATTATAATGATGAAATGTTAAATTAGGGAACATTTATTTTAAATAGAACTTTGATTTAATCAAATACTCAAATTGTGCAATTGATGAATGCCTTATATTACTTCATATAAACAAACTCAACATCATGTGTAATTAATTAAAAATTTGGGTAAGAGCTATGAAAACTAAATCCGAGTAAGGGCTAAGATGTTATAATGCCAAAAAAGGGCTATGGATCTAAAGCTAAGTGAGGGCTAAGATGTTATAATGGCCGAGAAGGGTT
Organism: Wollemia nobilis; assembly: GCA_028583015.1. Classification (NCBI taxonomy): domain Eukaryota; kingdom Viridiplantae; phylum Streptophyta; class Pinopsida; order Araucariales; family Araucariaceae; genus Wollemia; species Wollemia nobilis. Next base: position 52,873 of record JAQPPZ010003883.1, read on the forward strand.
GTATACCCAACTCCATTAGCCATAGTGGTGACTAGAATAGAGAGATGTTATCTGTTCTCCAGTAATTTAAATACAGAGGTCTTTTACTATTGAGAGTAAATGGTGGTAGTATGGGACGTTGCTCTAAGATAACATTTAGTTAGTACATGAGGATGCTCATGAAACCACTCTAATTATGGAAGAGCCAACATGTGGCATGATTAGAGAGTTGATCATGTAGTTGGAATGTCTAGCGGTAGATGGTATGGGTATCATTACCATCAATCAAAATTGGATCTGAGACATCTAGTCCATTAGCCATGTGATGGTGGATCCTTATAAAACCTTAGCTGAAGGTCATTAACCAGGCACTGGCATAGCTACAATAGTTCTAAGAATCTGTTCAATGGACCATAATAGACAAATATATAATTACAAATACCCTCTCACATGCTTGGGATAGGGGAAGTAAAACATCTACCTTTCTAGGTGTTATGGGCCTTGGAAGGACAACCCCTCATCGAGATCAAAGAAAAGCTTGAGAGAGGAATAAAGATCCTTAATGATAAAATTTAGCTGTAAGATGGCCAGTCCTGAAAACTTAAGACACCAGTTGCAGTGGTGTATAATATTGAAGTGTGAAATCTATATGCCAAGTACTAGATTCAAGTTGGGTATCCTAAGACAAAAATTTGTGACAATGGTATAAGAATGAACAAAATTTTGATTTTATGCTTTTGATAACCAGGTGTGTAGACTTAGGTTGTGACAGTTGGTATTAGAGCCTAGGTTGTGAAACCTTAGGCTATTAAATGTAAATAGCTATTCTAACATAACTCTTATGATGCTAGGAATGGTAGGCACCTCGAGGAGGACCAGTGTTAGTATGCAAGAGGAGATTGCAGAAGCCCCATGAAAGGGACTAAGGCAACTCGTAAGAGAGTCTGAAAGGGTACGAGCTACTAATGTACCACGATGGGTGGTCAAGAAATAAAAAGAGCCTATAGCTATGAGGCTATGCATAATTATGAGAATATAGCTCGTATGACTCAGTTAATGCAGGATCAACTAAATCAACAACATGAATAAATTGAGATCCAGAAGGTTCAAATGGATTAGCACATGGATCAGTAGAAGGTACAGATGGCCCAATAGTAGGAAATAATCACCCAACAACAAAAAATCATTGAAAATTTATCTAAGGGAAAGGAAACCAAAAAAGTAAGCGAGTTTCCAAAAGGTTCCTCAAGAAGGAAAGTGGGTGTAGAACTGCAAAAGGAAATTAAAAAGTTGGATATTTCCAAATTTTATGGTAAAGAATATGGTGAAACAACCATTAAATGACTAAGTGAGGCCGAGGGATATTTTTCAATTCATCCACTTTGCTCGGAATCCAAAACAACATGGGTTGTGGTACACCTAGAAGGTCCAGCAAGATATTGGTGGACCACGTATAATAATATCACCCAAAAGGAATCCGTAGATATTCCATGGGAGGATTTTAAAAGGGAATTCAAGTATCACTTCCTTAATACTCAATTTTATATTGAAAAACATGGAGAATTCACTAACTTACGATAGGGTAATATGACTGTAATTGAGTATTATCAGAGGTTTGTGCAACTTCTGAAGTATACCCAAATATATGATGGTCAAGAAAAAATTGAAGCTCATAAATTTGTAATGGTGTTACATCCAAAATACAGTCATCCAGTTGGAATAATAGTACCCAACATATTAACAGTTGCTTATGACGCAACTCGATATGAGTAAGTAATCCAGAAGGAAGTAAGGGCCTATTACCAACAAGCTAAAAGAGATAATTCCAAGAAAAGAAGATATCCTAAGAAAAATATGGGCAAATATTAGAAGAGGAATTTTAGAGATGGTGGGTGATTAAAAAATAATAACAAAAACAAGGGGAAATTCGAGGGCAATACAGGGCAGACAGATCGAAGGAATTACCAGGAAAATAAAAATAGCAATCAAGAGCATGATGGAAATAGTAACTAGAGAAAATATGGAGATAAGAAAAATAATGCAGGTCCAAATGCATGCTACGCATGTAGATCCTTAGACCACTTTGCTAGACAATGCCCAAACATGGTTGATCAAAGAAATCCCACTGAAGACGCCCCACATAGAATATTTGCTGCCATAGGTAAACCCAACCTTTTAGGCCAAGCTACTCCATTTCTGATTAAAGAAAAACTAGGTCAAAGAGATTTACACATTTTAATTGATAGTGGTGCAACAAATAGTTTCATTTAAAATAATATTATGGGAGACATACTTATTAAACCTAGGATTATGGCAAAATGGTGGTAAGTCGAGTATGGCTCGGGATAGACATACATGGTCAACCAACGCCTATTTGAACCCCAGATAGAAATACCTCAAGGGAAAATTAATTGGCATCTATATGTAGCTCCCTTACATGCCTTCGATATAGTCTTAGGAGTAGACTAGCTAAAAGCCCATAAAGCCCTGCTAAATTTTGAGGAAATATGGTTGGATTTTATGGATGACACTAATCGATGAATCCATATCTACTACAATTGAGCATTTCTTAAACCTCATATGATGACCGCAATGCATGCTAAAAGAGCCTTAAGGAAGAGATGTAGACTCTATGTGGTCAAATTAAACAAAATAGGAGTCAAGATCCTCTCTATTTCAATAGTATATGATATTTAATGAGTTTAGAGATGTATTTCCTGAAGATCTTCCTAGAATACCTCCAAAAAGAGAGTTTGATTTCTCAATTGAGCTCATGCCTGGAGAAACTTTGGTAGTCAAAAATCCTTATCGCATGACACCACTTGAGTTGTAAGAACTTAAAAATCAACTACAAGATTTATCCAAAAAAGGGCACATTAAACCCAGTGTGTCACCATGGGGAGCACCGGTCCTATTTGTTAAGAAAAAGGATGGATCTGTGAGATTATGCATTGACTATAGGATTCTTAATAATATGTCAGTTAAGAATAATTATCCTTTTCCCAGAATTTATGATCTATTTGATTAGTTGAGAGGGCCTACAATATTTTCTAATATTGATCTTAGGTCAGGATACCATCAATTAAGAATCAGGGAAGAAGATACATACAAGACAACTTTTAGAACTTGCTATGGACATAATGAGTTTATGGTATTACTATTTGGGTTAACAAATGCACCAACTGCATTTATGAACTTGATGAACAACATGTTCCATGAGCAGTTAGATCGATTTATGTTAATATTCCTAGATGATATTTTGATCTACTCTAGAAATAAGGAAGAACATGAAGGAAAAATCAACTATATGGTAAATTATCCAAGTGTGAGTTCTATACACCACAAGTTTAGTATTTGGAACACATTGTTTCAGAAGAAGGAATAGCAGTATATCCCAAAAATATTGAATATATAATAGACTGACCAACCCCTACCAATGTTTTTAAAGTAATAAGTTTTATGGGGATGGCTGGATATTATCAACAATCTGTTAAAGGATTTTAAAATTTGCATTTCCTATAACCAACCTATAGAGAAAAGGAAAATAATTTAGGTGGACAACAAATTGTGAAGAAGCCTTCAAAATTATTAAAGAAAAATTGACAACTGCACCCATACTAAGGATACCTGATCCCAATAAATCATTTATAGTGTGTATTGATGCCTTGCTAGAGGGACTAGGTGGCATCTTGATGCAATATGAGATCGTGGTGGCATATGAGTCAAGGAAGCTCAAGAAACATGAAATAAACTATGCTACACATGACTTAGAGCTAACTATTGTAGTCCATGCTCTTAAGATCTAGAGGCTCTATTTGCTTAGAAAACCTTTTGAGCTAAAAACTGATCATCAGAGTTTGAGATATATTTTTACTCAGCCTTTTCTAAACACCAGGCAACAAATATGGATGGAGTTCTTGGAAAAATATGACTTTGATATTGAATATATCAAAGGGAAAGAAAATAAACTAGCAGATGCCCTCAACAAAAGAAGACATATAGCAACACTTACACAATGTTAGTATGATATGAAGAAGAAAATTAAGGAAATGCATTAAAATAATTTATTTTGCAATCAATGTCATAACAAGGTTGAGCAGGAACCAAGTTGGTGCATGGATTATCAAGCAAGATCTAGTATATTTTTGAAATAGAATAATAGTACCTAATAATAAAGGGATTAGAAGAAATATCCTGCAAGAAGCTCATTATGCACCATATTATGCCCATCCAGGGGTAATTAAGATGAGGGAAACTTTGAAAAAGACTATTTCTAGCCCAAAATGAAGAAATATGTAGTTCAATTCATTGTGAAGTGCCTAGAATGTTAGAAAATCAAAGCTGAGTATTAGCATCCTAGAGGGCAACTACACTTGTTCGATGTACCAGAACAAATGTTGGATATTTTGAGTAGATAAGTTGTCATTGATGTCAAGAGTGAGTGGTCATTGATGTTAAGATTTCAACACCAGTCAGTGGCAGTTTTAGTGGGCAACATCAGTTTTAGGTTCTACAATAAGGGCAAAAGGATAGTCCGATTTCAGTTAATCAAGACCCAATTCCAGAAAGTCAAATGTGGTTCAAAGTGCAAAGAATAAGCCCAAGTAAATAATATTATAATATTTTTATAATATTATAAATGGAAGTTTTAAATTAATTATAAATTAATTAATATAATTTTTATTATAAATTAATTTATAATTTAATTTACTTAAGTTATTTAAATTAATTATTAATTAATTTTAATATTAATTATAAGTTCATAAGGGGGGCAGAGGTCCAAGGTTCAAATCTTGGGCCTCGTCAGACTGAATGCTTGTCACTTTCCTGGTTCTTTCAATGGCGTAAAAGGTTTAAAATGATTGTGGCATGGTGGTTATAGGGATGAACTATGTGAAGATCTGTGTGGCGATTTTTGGGGTGAACAACGCAGAATATTATGGCGGCCATAAAAATCTGGATAGCTTGCATGGATTCATGGTGGCTACCGATTCCACCATGTAAATTAAAAAAAAATAATAAAAAAAATTAAATATTAATTATAAGTTAGTTTATATTAATTTTTAAAATAACTCTAAGGTGGGTTATCAAATTATAATTTGAATTTTTGAAATTTGAATTCCAAGCACCGATGTAGGAGTAAATTTCCAAACGTGTATAAAAGGGAGATCATCCCACCTTAGAAAAATTACCATGCCTTCGATTTTTAATTAACTGCAAACTTTGCGAATCGTGTTGCATATAAGTGGAAAGCATTGTGGTTTTCATGGGAAGTCAACAACGCATTAAGGCATAAGGTGAAGGAAATGTTCCCTCCTTCATGTGGGCACCATTAGACCACACAGTGGACTCCCAAGCACTAAGGCACTTAGGCTTGGGGATACGGCAGATTGAATCACGTCGAAACCTCTTTTGGGGAAAGTAAAAGGTATGCATTGAAATTGAGTGCCAAAAATTTCGGAATGGTTAATTGAGTATTCAAAAATAATTTTTGCATTTTTATTTGTTTTGTAAGGTTGTAAGAGGATTTATAAGGGTTGTGCAAAATTAAATTTTTGGTGTTATTTGCTTTGTTGTTTGGACATGGTAGTAAGGTGTTTTAGAAATATTGTTTGAAGTATTGTGGTGTTGGATATTATTTTAAGTTGGAGTTTATAAGGTGTATCCAAGGAATTATTATTTTCATGTATGATTTGATGGTTGGGAGCAATAAGGCATAGTTGAGCTTTGAGTATTTTTGTGTCTAAGGAATATTTGAGAAAGTGTTAAGATTGATTTTGTCATCTAACCATTGAAATTGGAAAGAAGGAAATTGTGATTTAGACAGGTTTTCCAAGGGTACTTCTACATCAAACAAAATGTATGATCTTCCTAGTAAGTGATTGTTGAATGTTGTGAATGCTAAGTTGGAGTGAAAAGGATTTGGTTAAGTTTTTCCTTGTTGAGTGTGTTTTGAATTAATGCTTATAGGTTTTCTGGAATAAAGAGTTGTTGAATAAAACCTTGTTTTATAAGCATTGTTGTTGAGGTGATTAAGTTGAGTGAACTTGAACTAGGGTTTGAAAAGATGATGAGTATCATTTTTATGTGAATATTATTTTATAAGCATTGTTGTTGAAGTGATTGTTTGAGTGAAGAACTTGAACAAGGGTTTGCAAAGATCATGAGTATCATTGTTATGTGAGGTTGGTTGATAAGCATTGTTGAAAACATTTGAGTGAGTGTTCATATGCTTGGACTAGGTTTTGTAAGCAAGGATTATTTCATTGAGTGATTGGTTGAGTAGAGTTGGTTGAGCCTAGTCAAGTGGATGTGTGAAGTGATAGTTCAAGTTCTATGAAACAAATTGTTCTATATTCTGAATTATTTTGAGAAAGAGGTTGAGTGTTGATGAAAGTGGAACATATTGAGTCTCTAAAAATTCTCTATATGTTTCTAAAAGAGTGATTGAAAGTAATTGAGCATTGTGGTGAATGAAAAGCATATTTAATCTCTAACAATTCTCTATATATTTATAAAAGAGAGTGATTGAAAGCAATTGAGTATTGTGATAAGTATGAAGGATATTGAGTCTCTAACAATTCTCTTTATGTTTATATGAGTTTGGATAATTTCTAGTGTAGACTTATTGAGCAAATTTGAATTAGTTCTAGTGAGGACTTGTTGAGCATATTTGGACAAGTTCTAGAGAGGACTTGTCGATAGATTAGTGTGAGATTTTGTGGAAGCTTAAAAGGCAGATTTGAGATAAGTCTTTAAGAAGACTTGTGAGCAGAGTTGATTGATTTATTTGTTCAAACCTTGGGTTAAGGTTTGAGGTATATCTAGCAAAGTTGATTTGAGATTAAGTCAAGCTTTGTGTTAAGGCTTGAGGACATAGATTGAGGAAAAATTTGTGCTAGACCGAAGGATTGTGTTTAGTGTAGATAATAGGACAGATATTGAGGATAGATTTATGCTAGACCGAAGGAATGTGTTTAGTACAAATTTGAGGATAGAGTTTGGTGCATATTTGAGGACAGGTTTGTGCTAGACTAGAGATAGAGATTGAGCAGATTTGTGCTAGATCAAAGGATTATGTTTAGTACAAATTTGAGATAGAGCTTTGAATGTGATAGAGTATAGAGGATGATAGTCTCTAGTGGATAGAGAGACATTAGCTAGGGCAGTGAGGATAGGTGTCTTCAGTGAATAGAGATCCATTAACCAGAGCAGTGGGGGTAACAATTATTCTAGAAGATCACTAGTCAGAGCTAAGGAGAAAGGAGTTCTCTTATAGATAGAGATCCACAAACTTGATTAGGGGATTGTTGTATCCTTTGGATAGAGATCCATAAACATTATAATAGGGAAAGTATTCCCAAGAGATTGATTGAGAAAATTTTAGTGAAATATTTTCTCTATGGAGTAGCCCACATTGGGTGAACCACGTAAAATTGGTGTCTCTATTGTGTGTGGTGATTTGTGCATTGCTTTGATTACTACTATTGATATTTCTATCTTTACATTGCATAATATTTATTGGGAAAGAAAAGTAAAAATTGGTCTTATACTGTTCACCCACCCTCTCAGTAAAAGCTTGTGTTCTTCAATTTATATCAAAGCGGGTTCCTTCGGAAGAGTTTAACAACTTGAAGGAAAAGCTTACGAGAACACAATGGAATCTAACAATGGGTCCTAAGATAATTCTACTCCAATATTCTATGGAAGTGATTATATATTTTGGAGTATGAGAATGAAGATTCACTTAAAGGCACTTGACAATGAAATATGGGAAGTAGTTGAAAATGGATACGTACCACTAGTTGATCCACCTACAGATAAATAAGGTAAGCTTCTACAATATTACAATTCAAAAGCAATAAATGCAATCTTGAGAGGTTTGCATAGAACAAAATTCATAAAATTTATGCATTATGAAGATGCAAAAGGAATTTGGGATAAGTTGCAAAACATATATAAAGGATATAAAAGTGTCAAAAAGGTAAATATTCGAAATATCAAAGCACAATTTGAAGAATTAAGAATGAAGGATGAGGAAAACATTAGTACTTATCTACTTTGGGTTGATGAGGTTGTTAATTCTATGCAAGGACTTGGACTTAAGGTTGAAGAATCAGATGTTTGTGATAAGGTCTTAAGATCTCTTCCAAAGAGATTTAGTGAAAATATTTTTGCTATAGAAGAATCAAAATATGGTGATTCTTTGACAAGAGATATGTTACTTGGTACTCTTACAACTTTTGAGATAAGAATAAAAGAGGAACCTAATATCAAAAAGGAAGCAGCCTTTAAAGCTACTAAGAAGACAAAGAGCAAGAAGTCAAATTCAAGTAATGAGTTATCCAATGATGAAGAAGCTAATTACGGTAGAAAGAATAAGGATTCAAGAAGGTTCAAAGATGCAAAATCTATTAGATATTTCAATTGTGGAAAGTATGGTCACTATACAACTAATTTTCAAGAAGATAGAAATTGCAATGATGAAGAAAAATAGGATCATAAGAATGGGAATCATAAAAATATAGGAAAGGCAAGGATGGACAACGCAGACAAGGAAATTTCTTTCAAAGACAAAAGAGGAGCTACTATGCAAACAAGGCAAGTAAGTACTCAAGTGATAGTGATGCTAGTTCTTCAAGTAATGATAAATATGAAGTTCTATTTATGATTAAGGAAAAGAAAGAAGTTAAGAAAAGGTCACAAATAATTCTCAAGTGTTTTAGATGTGGTAATTTTGGACATCTCGAAGATAGTTGTACAAGGAATAGTTTTAGTTTTAGTGATGATGAATATGAGTATGTATTTGAAGGACCAGAAGAGAATATTCTAATGGCACTAGAAGAAGAAGAAGGTGATCCTATAGAAGACAAGTCAAAAAATAATGAAGATGTTATCAAAGGCAAACAAATAGAGGAAGAATCAGAAAAAGGAGTTGATATTGAGGCAAAACTTGTTTATGCCCTTAAAAATTTAAAGAAGGTAAGAAAGAAAAACTCTCAACTTGAGTTTCATTTTCAAGAATGTGATTAAGAGAGAGAAAAGCTTATAGAGAATATAAACAAGTCAATGACTAAGACAAAGAAATTCAAGGATAAGTTAGAAGCAAAGGTCTTAGAATGTGAGGTTATAACAAGAAGTAGCTCTACTAAGGAAAGATTTAGAAAAATACAAGGATAAGCTACACAAGTTTGGAAAGAGTTAAAAGATTATGGATAATATGATCAAGGTACAAATAAGGTCAACAAATAAAATAGGTCTTGGTTTTGAACAAACTCAAAAGAAATAAGAAGAAGAGTCAACCTCAAGTTCTGAAGAAGAAGAAACTTTAGAAGAAGACGGTGTAAGATATAGTGAGACTTATGAGGATCAGTTGGATAACATAAAGTTCAACAAGGAAAGGAACAATGCACAAAGAAGAAATATATGGAACCAACATAGAGAAAAAGAGACCAAGATACCAATGAGGTCAAGATAAGGAAATTTCAATGGACGATGTTTCTCATGTCATAGATTTGGGCACATGGCTTCACAATGCAGGAAACATGAAAGACAGGAAAATGGAAATTTTAGAAACAAGTAATTTTTCCATGGGTATTGCTACTCATGTAATCATTTTGGTCATAAGGTAATAAATTGTAGGGTTCACGACAAGAACAAATATGGCTTCACCAGGAGAAATCCTAAGATATTTGCACCTCCAAAGAATAATAACATTAAGTGTTATAAGTGAAATAATGATGGACATACAACAAAGTGGTGTAGAGTAGACATTCCATATTCAAGCATGAACAGGAATAGAAACAGGAACAGGAACATGAATATGGACATGAACAGGAACAAGAATATGGACATGGATAGGAATAGGAACATGGACATGGACAAGAACATAAATAGGAATAGAAATATGGATATGAATAGGAATAGGAATATGAACATGGATAGGGATAGGAACAAGAACAATCAAAGGAAATCAGAAGGGTCAAATGAGAAGGAAAGAGGATAAACATAAAGACTAGTGCTTGTTGGGAGTAGAAATACTCCCACCCTAGAATTAACCACCTCAAGAGGAGGTGGGGGAGGGGCTAAGATAAGAGACTCATTCTTAGCCTCGACCCCCAAAGGTGACCCTTTGCCACTGATGTCAAATGAGGAGAGTTTTGGTTTAAGGAGAGAGCATTGGGTCAGGGGAAGCAATGTCCCAGGGGGAGTTGAACAAGAAAAAGGTCAAGAGTTTGGTAAAAAGAATTTGGATTACCATCAATTACAAAGGGGGATATTGTTGGACATTTTGAGTAGATAAGTTGTCATTGATGTCAAGAGTGAGTGGTCATTGATGTCAAGATTTCAGCACCAGTTAGTGGTAGTTTCAATGGGAAACATCAGTTTTAGGTTCTCCAGTAAGGGTAAAAGGATAGTCCAGTTTCATTTAATCAAGACCCGATTCCAGGAAGTCAAATGTGGTTCAAAGTGCAAAGAAGAAGCCCAAGTAAATAATATTATAATATTTTTATAATATTATAAAGGAAAGTTTTAAATTAATTAATATAATTTTTATTATAAATTAATTTATAATTTAATTTACTTAAGTTATTTAAATTAATTATTAATTAATTTTAATATTAATTATAAGTTAGTTTATATTAATTTTTAAAATAACCCTAAGGTGGGTTATCAAATTATAATTTGAAATTTTGAAATTTGAATTCCAAGCGCCAACGTAAGAGTAAATTTCTAAACATGTATAAAAGGAGGGGATCATCCCACCTTAGAAAAATTACCATGCCTTTGATTTTTAATTAACTACTGAATTTGTGAATCGTGTTGTATCTAAGTGGAAAGCATTGTGGTTTTCTTGGGAAGTCAATGACACATTAAGGCATAAGGTGAAGGAATTATTCCTTCCTTCACGTGGGCACCATTAGCCCATGTGGTGGACTCCCAAGCGCTGAGGTGCTTAGGCTTGGGGAGACGGCAGATTGAATCATGTCGAAACCCCTTTTGGGGAAAGTAAAAGGTATGCATTGAAATTGAGTGCCAAAATTTTTGGAAGGGTTAGTTGAGTATTCAAAAATTAATTTTTGCATTTTTATTTGGTTTGTAAGGTTGTAAGGGGAGTTATAAGGGTTGTGCAAAATTAAATTTTTGGTGTTATTTTCTTTGTTGTTTGGAAATGGTAGTAAGGTGTTTTAGAAAGATTGTTTGAAGTATTGTGGTGTTGGATATTATTTTAAGTTGGAATTTTTAAGGTGTATCCAAGGAATTATTATTTTTATGTATGATTTGATGGTTGGGAGAAATAAGATATAGTTGAGCTTTGAGTATTTTTGTGTCTAATGAATAATTGAAAAAATGTTAAGAGTGAGATTTTGTCATCTAACCATAAAAATTGGAAAGAAGAAAATTGTGATTCAGATAGGTTTTCCAAGGGCACTTCTACACCAAACAAAATGTATGGGCATATTCTTCCTAGTAAGTGATTGTTGAATGTTGTGAATGCTAAGTTGGAGTGAAAAGGAGTTGGTTAAGATTTTTCTTGTTGAGTGTGTTTTGAATTAATGCTTCAAGGTTTTCTGGAATAAAGAGTTGTTGAATAAAACCTTGTTTTATAAGCATTGTTGTTGAGGTGATTAAGTTGAGTAAACTTGAACTAGGGTTTGCAAAGATCATGAGTATAATTGTTATGTGAATATTATTTTATAAGCATTGTTGTTGAAGTGATTGGTTGAGTGAAGAACTTGAACAAGGATTTGCAAAGATCATGAGTATCATTGTTATGTGAGGTTGGTTGATAAGCATTGTTGGAAACATTTTAGTGAGTGTTCATATGCTTGGACTAGGGTTTGTAAGCAAGGATTATTTCATTGAGTGATTGGTTGAGTAGAGTTGGTTGAGCCTATTCAAGTGGATGTGTGAAGTGATAATTCAAGTTCTATGAAACAAATTGTTCTATATTCTAAATTTATTTGAGAAAGAGGTTGAGTGTTGATGAAAGTGGAACATATTGAGTCTCTAACAATTCTCTATATGTTTCTAAAAGAGTGATTGAAAGTAATTGAGCATTATGGTGAATGAGAAGCATATTGAGTCTCTAACAATTCTCTATATATTTCTAAAAGAGTGATTGAAAGTAATTGAGCATTGTGATAAGTGTGAAGCATATTGAGTCTCTAACAATTCTCTTTATGTTTCTATGAGTTTGGATAAGTTCTAGTGTGGACTTATTGAGAAAATTTGAACAATTTCTAGTGAGGACTTGTTGAGTAGATTTGGAAAAGTTATTGAGAGGACTTGTGGACATATTAGTGTGAGCTTTTGTGGAAGCTTGCAAGGTAGATTTGAGACAAGTATTTGAGAAGACTTGTGAGCAAAGTTGATTGATTGATTTGGTCAAACATTGGGTTAGGATTTGGGGTAGATATAGCAGAGTTGATTTGAGATTAAGTCAAGCTTTGTGTTAAGGCTTGAGGATAGAGATTGAGGATAGATTTTTGCTATACTGAAGGACTGTGTTTAGTGCAATTCAGAGGACAGATATTGAGTACATATTTGTGCTAAATGAAACGGGTAGAAATTGACATTTGATCCATTAACACAAAACAATAATGCATTAAATGGAGAAAGGTTGTATTTCATTAATATTAAAGAAAATATGTGTTACAATAGGGACATGATGCCCTTTTTCCATTTCTTTTCCTAATAATGTTACAATAAGTTCGATGCCATCTTCAATCATCCCTCAGTGTAGGTGGGCTTCTTTGTATGTGGGCCACCGCGGGGTTGTTGTTTGATGATGTTCTTCCTCTTCAGATCTGCTAAATAACCTGCAAAAGGGTGTTAGTGTGTAGAGGGGCTTGCCTTAGTCAGGCCCCATATTTATGAAGACAAAATGACCGATAATATGTATAAAAAATTGAAATAAACTGGAGGAACAAAAAAAAATAGGAAAATGAGCCTTACATTGATCTGGACACTATAGATCCAATTCACCACCCAAGGGGGTGAATTAGGACCGGATTCATGGGGCAGGGGGTGATTTGAGTTGTGATGTTCCTTTTGTAAAATCCCTTTGATGGATTGGTTCTTAGGCAGCTGGTGTGCCTCTATATGTTGTTGAAATTTGGCTGTCTACTTCGAGAACTAACTGTTGAATACTTAATATCAATTTATGCAGAGTTTTTGTGCTTTGTTGAACTTGGGAGAGAGAGGTAATTAGGGGTTTAGGACCCACTATTTATAGGAAATGGCAAGGTGCATGGGGGAGTTAGATAGACTAAACCTAGGTTGGATTCTGACTAGGGTTAGGTTAGGAAATGCAATGTGGAAACATCACATTCCTTATGAGAAATATCCTATCCTCACACATGTGTGAGGATGGATTAGAGTTAATCCTGATTAGGAGGTCTTAAGTCAATTTAGGACATGATTAAAGAAATATCCTAACAAACCCTAATTTCACACATGTGGGAGGGTGCAATTAGCATTAATTAGGGATTAAAGGTTAATTAATCAAATTTGCCCTAAAAAGGTGACTTAAGTGAAGTCAACATTAAATTAGATTTTTGGAATTGACTTGTTAATTGTTTTTGCCAATTAATACCCCGTGGGGGCCTCAATTGAGTGCAAATAGGTTGCTGAATGATATCCCAATGCACGGGATGTGATTTTGAAGGCTTATTAGGGTTTTGGACCTAAAAGCTATATATGGGAGTCTACACACTGCTATGGCGAACTATGACAATCTATGCATGACTATGCATAACTACACATGACTACGCATGACTACAATAGCCTAAAATAGCCTACAATAGCCTAGGGATGTCTGGAATCACCTATGGATACGTAGAGACAACAATGTGTGACTTTTGGGTGTCTATATTTTATCCCTTTTTGTACTATACTGTGTGGAACATAGTTTAATACAAAAATGTGAAGGGTTTGTATAGAAGGAAAAGGGATAGAAGGGGAATGGAATCCAATCAAAGGTATGTAGCCACTCGAAGCATGACCATACAAAATTAACTGGATGTCCAAGGGAAAGAAGAGAAGAAGGAAAGAAGGAGAAGAGGAAAGAAATAAAAATAATGTTGGTAAATGGAAATGGATGATTGTGAATGCAATGTTGTGATTTTGTTGAGTCCGTATGACATTTACGATGCCATACTAGTTGCTTGAGAATGGCAACTTTTGACTTCTTTGCTTTTGCGACCAGATCAGCGTGGTCCAAAAGTATGAATAGGACAAAAGCCTATCTAAATATTTGTTGTTGATTGATTGATGAGAACATGGTGACAAGTGTCAAACCATTTGAGTTAGTTAACATTTGAATTATTCAAATGCATCATTCATTGTGCTCCATGAATGATAGAGTGAAGTCCTTCAAATGTTGCGTTGGATTAGTCACCCGTGTCATTCATTGTGCTCCATGAATGCCAAAGTGACCTTTCCATTGTTACGCACAACTCTCTTGATTTAACCCATATCTAGTTGGGATTGAGATTATTTCATATGATAATCTTCAACAAAAAAATTGTAGACAAATGTGCTAATCACACTTTTGGATTTTTGATTTTGTGGTTGCATGCAAAGCTGACTTTGGATATGAATACCCCCTCAAACGAGGAATCAACAATGAGGTGAATGAAATATGGTGAGTTGATGATGCAATGATTGATAAGATACCAATGCATGATGAATATGATTGAAAATTAAATTAGAAGACAATTTTGGGAAGTTCCTAGGGTTTTAGAAGAAATTTGCTTGATTTCCTAGGGTTTTGGGAGCAGTTTGATTGATTTTGGAGTGTTTTAGCTGAATTCACCACCTAGGGGGTGATTTTGACCTAAATCGCCACCCGAGGGGTGAATTGGATCTAGATTCACCCCTCGGGGGGTGAATGCAGGATTAAAGCCTATTTAAGCCCAAATTTGCTTGGCATTGGTTCATTTTGATGGTGGGAGAGGTTGGAAAGCGACTTGGGAGAGCTTTTGATGATGCAAGGAGAGCACGGTTGACGATTTCAAGGGCGACGATGATGAGGGGATGCAAGGTGTATGGCAGTAGGCACGAGGATCCATCGGTAAGTGTCCTTTCTCTTTGTTTTTATTTTGTTTTGTTTTTCCCGAGAAATGTGAATGAGGGGGGGAGGTTTTCATCCCGTTTTGAAAAAAATTGTAATTTTTAATTGAAATTCGAACACATAGTGTAAAACTAGCCAAATGGGTACCCAAAAACGTGATTTGTTTCTAGGTTTGACTTGTTTTAGCACTGATTTGACTGGGTAAAGGGTAGAGTAGGTGTGAAGTTTGACCGTCTATTTGTGAAGCGATGGTGTACTGTTGTTGAGATGTTATTGAATTTTATCCATAAAAGTGGGAAATGGGTATCCCATTATGTGACTGTTATATTTTTTTGCCTTTGTTTGGCATGATTTCGAAATATGTTGCTTTTAGGTGTAAGGTAGTGAACTTTGACTATTAAATTTACCATCTTAGAGATAATATTTGCGGAAACCGATGAAACTTTCACCTTAGAAGGGCAAAATGGGTATCCAAAAATGTTGATTGTTTTTGTAGATGATTTTTTTTGGCTTGCCTTTGATTTGCATGCCAAGGTGTGGGTAGTGTGAAATTGAAAATGAGCTATAGGGAGCCCGATTTAGACTATTTTCCACATCTGTTTGAACTTTCACCATGAAGTGGGTAAATGGGTGTTCAAAAATGTGACTGTTATTTTTGGATTGTGTGTTTTGATGTGTGTTCAATTTTGGTGTATGTATGGTAAATTTGACTTTGAAATCTGTGTTGATTTGTGTGTTGTTTTTGAATTTTGTCAAAAATTTTACTGCAAAGTGGGCAAATGGGTATTCAAAAATGTATTTTATTTTTGTATGTTGAATGAATTGATCGTGTTTTGGATTTCGTGCCATAGTGGATGTGTGGGTGATTTTATTTTTGGTTGTTGGAAGCCAAATATGTACTATTTGTCACATATGTTCGAACTTTTTCCATGAAATGACAAAATGGGTATCCAAATATGTGATTGTTTTGTTGATATGTTTTGCCATGTGACTTGTGCACTATTTTTATCTTGAAGTGCATGTCAAATTAAATTGTTTTAATTTGTAAATTTTGATTCATGAAGTTTTATTTGATTGCATTGTTATGTGGATGGCTAATGTGTGTCTCATTGTGTTTTATTGTGGATGAACAGGTGAAAATGCTTGAACCTCATCATCGGGTGCAAAAAATGGAGGGTTTTGAGAAGTTGATGAATACAGCGGATGAGTTAAAGTGGTTAGATGATATATGGTTTCGAGGTGTGTGGGAGTGTAAGAGTATACACACCAACAGAGCATATGTGTCTATGTTATGTGAGTGATGGGATGCGGATAGGAACACATTTCATTTTCCCACTAGGGAAATGACCATTACTTTGGAGGATATATATCGAATTTATAGATTACCGATTGAGGGTGTTCTGGTGAGAGTAGCCACTGATGAGAGCAAGGAGGTTGTGTTGGAGTGATTCTTTGGGGTGGAGTGGAGAGGCATAGATGTCTCTAAGATGGATTATGAGTGGTTGTGGTTGAAGGAGAAGATATCTAATCGATAGTGTGTGGCCATGATGATGATCTCCACCTATGCATTACCTGATACTTCTAGGGTGTTGTTCACCTGGAATATGTTAGATGTGGTGAGTGATATGGTGGAGCATAGGGTTGTGTTTGCGTGGGCACATGCACTATTGGCCCAAGTGTATCGAGAGCTACATGATGTTGTGTGATGGTAGAAGGACGGGGTTGAGTTTGATTCCCTTGTTACAGGTGTGGGCGTGGGAGCACATAGCTATTGAGAGGCCATCATTATTGCCTCACCCTATGCATGTGGAGGGCAAGGAGTATTTACCCTATGCTTTGAGGTGGAGTACGGAGGCAGAGTAGGGTATCAAGAGGCCACATGAGGGTGATCCATTATTATGGAGGGGTAAGTTTGGAGGCCTGACACCTGGTGACATCATATGGAGGCCTTGGTTGGGTGGGGTAAGGTGGGATGAGGATGATGAGGAGCTATGAGTCATTCGACAAGGTAGGTGGTTAGTGGGGAGATATACTCAGTAGACCAAGTATTTTTAGTTTGATCGGGTGAGGCGATAGTTTGGCATGCGATAGGATATTACAGGGGCTCATGTTAATTACTTTAGGTGGTGAGGTGATAGAGGAGAGCATCCTATGGTTCTACCTTGGGTTGGGGAGAGGGATCCACCTCTAGCTACACCAGATGTGGAGGATGTTAGGACGACTCCCGAGTTTGAGGCTTGGTGGGCGATGCAGGGTTGGGAGCCTAGCAGAGGTGTGATTGATCGATGGGTGGCACCTAATGTTGGGGTACCTCCACTAGAGGGGAGATTTGATAGGGGTGCTCGAGCTAGGGTAGAGGATATGGCTAGAGATAAGGAGGAGGTTCCTCTATAATGGTCATGGTGATGCTTGGGTGGTATAGCGAGCACCCAGGGAGTGGGGGTAGAGGAGGTACATGTGGATGTTGATGTGACTATGGGGTAGGCTATTGGAGTACAAGAGGAGAGAGGTGGAGCTACTACTATGGGTGATATAGATGATACCATTGATATTGGTGCATTCATGGATGTGGTACAATATATTCCTATCAATATCTTGGTGAGGTGAGATGTGGAGGAGGAGGCATAGGGGCTATGGGATAGATTTCAGCAGTTGGAGGCTAAGGTGGAGTAGTTGAGGGCTAGGATGGCTAGGCAGGGGTAGGCGATTAAGAGGTTGACTAGTTAGTTGGTTGTGGAGACTACTAAGAAGTTTTTATGTGAGACTTATCTGATAGTGCATGGGATTCCACTACCTAATTATGATCAGGTGGTGTCACAGTCTGAGTCATGGTCATGAGTACGAGCACCTTCACATCATAGTTAGCACAATGTTGCTTCGATAGGATAGATGGGTGCTAGGGTTGAGGTGTAGGATCAGCCTATCATGGGTCCAGTTCTAGAGTTTGGGGTAGAGTCGAGTAGGGCTACAGAGATGCGGGTGAGTCATGAGGGATATGGGGAGACTCTTGGTGGTAGTTAGGATTTCTATGGATTATAGCCTATAGGCATTTTGGATGCTAGATGATGGGCATGGTCCCAGTTTGTAGCCTTCAGGTATTTTGGATGGATGATATATATATACATACTTTGATTTTGGCTATTATATATACATGTGTCATTGTTATGGTTTGAAATGTGTTCTCTTTATGTTTGTATAGATAGCATAACATAGTTTGTAGATATGTATGATAAATAGATATACATGTGTGAATGGTTTAGATCTATTATCGTTTTGTAGTATGAATGAATTATAGAGTAGTATTCATGATTGTATTTCGAATTTGATGTGATGTAATATCATATGTGATTTTGTAGTAAATGCATGTGGTGTGAACGCAATGATGTGATTTGATATTGGAATGCATGTAAGGTGAATGTAATAATGTGATTTGATATTGAAATGCATGTAGGATGAATGCATAGTTGTAATGTGTACTAAATGTATATGACATAGATGCATGGATGCATGTATGGACGTACTGAAATGCGCCAAGGAAGCACTTGTATCATGGAATTTACCTGTATGGATGTGATCCATCCCATGATTTTAGGGAAGTTGGATAATGTAAGGCATGTGTAATGGCTTTGACCAACATAGTTGTGACAATCAAATCTCAAACCCTTAGCTATACAAGTATTGTGGCAACTTATAACTAATCGGGATGGTTCAGAATCTATCATGGACCTATGTGTGTGCATGTGTAAGGTTCATTTATCCATTTTGAGGGAGGTAGGATTAACCCGTTGTGGCTCTTTTTTATTTTTTTATTTTTATTTTGGTGGTGCTTTTTGTATGGGTGATGATGTTTCTTTTCTACCCAATCATTTATTTTTTCTTATGCTTGATCCCTTTGTTTATCCCCAGGTTGTATGTTGACCATGCAAGCGATAGGGTGAGCAGAGGATACCATTCGCTAGATGGTGATATCTACTCAAGATGTCCTCTTTCCTAGACTCAAAATTGTTTAATGTATAACCTATTTGTGTATGGTCCGTGAGAGAAGTTGAACCAGCCTAAAGATCCATAAGAAGAATGTACAAGTCTTGGTAGCTATGGGTGACAATGGATTGACTGAACACGACACCTATGTATACCATGATCCTAAAAAGGGGGAATGGACATCCAGGTGGTGATGCTAACAAGTGCATTTATTACTCCTATTGAAGGCACATTTTGGGGGAGAATGTACAAACATGAACTGAAAGTTTAAAATGAAAAACATATGGATATGTGCAATGGATGTAAATGTAAATGATGCAAGTGGGGGAATGCAATATCTACAAGAGGAAATGCATGGCATATAGATGAAGGAGTTTGGAAAACTTATCTACAGATGAGTGTAATGTGTTGTGATGACAAAAAGTATGATGCTATGATCATGGTTGCCCCAGCATGTGGGGTGTGTGTGGTAGGTGCATAAGTTGTGAGCTGTAAAAGTGTATGTAATAATCACCAAGAGGAGGAAGATGTAAGAGTAGGATGTACAGATGGAAGAAGTGAGAAGAAATAGACTTTGGTAACCAACAAGATAAGGGGATTACCAAAAGCCAAGAGAGAGAGAAGAGAAGAAGTGAGTCAGCTACTGTAAGAAGTAGAAGAAGCAGGAAAGAAGAAGGAAAGCACTACTAGAACTATTGCCGGGCGAAGTGGCGTGGGTCCGGTCGGGAGTGGGATGGTGAAGTGATGATATGGCTAGGATTGTGATTGTTGCTATAGTTGGATATGTTATGAATGTACCAGGTTGGTGATGTTAGGGTGCTATGTGAGGGTAAGGTTCTGGGGGTAATGCGATGTGGAGGACTCAGAAGTCGGCTAAATAGGATGGAACACTCCGGTGATGGGGTTCGCTCACCATGCAATATGTTGTGCACCAGGTTCTCGAATGATCAGCACTCTTCGATGTCATGACCTGGTTGGTGATGGTAGATGCAGTATTGGTTCTCATTGTAATTTCATGGTTTGGAGCATGAGGGATCAAGGGGTCAAATTTTTGGCAAATCAAGGAGGCCTTGATGCATGAGATGGTAAAACATTTTTGACAATGGCGTGAATGGAACCAACATGGGGTAAATATAGGGCTCCATTGGAGGTGATGAAGGTAGGTCTACCTATGGGCACGTGGGTTGAGGGTCCGATGTAGGTTGGATATGAGGTCGAGGGGTGGATCTATGTGAAGGCGAGGGTGCACGGGTCATGGGAGACTGGCGTGGGTGCACATGGCAATGGTAGTGGCTCATCTGTAGCTCTAGAGCCTCAATGTGAGAGAAAAGATGTTGTATCTCATGATGTTGTGGTGATAGTGTTGGTGAAGGTGGTGATCGAGGCTATGATGTGTGTGGCATGGCTTGGTATGCACGGGAAGCTGGATGAGGTCTTGATGATGAAGGGGAGGAATGAAAAGGCCTAGGCGATTGGAAAACTTATTGAGAAGGCAAGCCTCATAGGGGGAAGATGGTGTCTGGAGTATGGGTGGCATGGGGGATGGTCCTAAATAATGGTGCATGTGGGATGGAGGTATGCCCATAGGAGTCTTGGGTAGCTTGTGCAGTATGAGCTTGCAAAGCTTGGGAGTAGGTGGACTCGCCATTGGGAAGTGGGGCAGGTAGGCATGATGGATGAGCTGGATGATGGGTGTATCCTCTATTAGGAGGGCAATAGGCTCCTAAGGGGTGATGGGGGTGATCTATTGGTGAGTAGGGGTTTCTAAAATTGTCATATGGATGAGAGGGTGACCCCTATTCTTGGGGATGGGAGGATTCCTCCTTTTCATCAAAAGAGGACAGGGAGACCTGGCTGTCTCTAGAGTGGGGTGAGTAGGAAGAGCCTCGATGGTGAGTTTCCATGTGGTGGGGTGATGTGTGATGATCCAAATGTGGTGAATGTGACATCTACCTAGGGTGAATGACAAGTACTAGTTGGGCTAGGTCAGCCGATGTAATGGGTATGGACTATGGCTGCAGAGTATCCTGCATGGTGTTGTCGTGTATCGTTGTTGTTGGTGTGAATGTGGATAATGTAAATCCTACAAAAAGAGAAACAAATACCAACAGTATATAAATGACAATCAAAGAGTAAATAAACATGCATGTATAATGTAATTGTAAAATAATAGAAATGCATGTTTGGTGATGTGCGTAGTAGCTAGTGTGCTTGTGCCTAGCAGTGTATACTACTTGTGATGGTGAATGCCTATGTGTATTAGGCATTGAATGCATGGATATACAAGATGTTGATGGGTTCAGGCTCTTTAAGGCCTTCAATATTGGCCAAATGATATGATCCTAAACCATATTTGCGTGTAACACTAAATGTGCCCAACTACTTTGGGGTAAATTTGTCACACTACTAGCAAGGCTGACTCATGATTTGCTGGTTTTCCTTGAGAACCAGGTCACCAATTTTAAACTCGCATTGATGTACCTTACTATTGTAGGCATGGCGAAGGTGATCTTGATAGACTCATGTGTGCTCGATTGCGTGAATGCGACATTCATCGAGAAGTGTTAATTGATCTAGATGAGCTTGGCAAGCAGTGTCATCGTTAATGAAATCCTTCATAGATATCCTTAAGGAAGGTATCTCAAGCTCAAGGGGCATGATAGCTTCTACCCCGTATACAAGTGAAAAAGGTGTTGCCCCAATAGGAGTACAGATGCTCGTACGATATGCCCACAAGGCTAGGGGTATTTGATTATGCCAATCATGGTGAGATTCTGCTACTGTTTTACGGAGGATGGAACAAATGGTTTTTTTCGTGGCTTCTACCTGGCCATTACCCTGAGGGTAGTATGGGGTAGAAAAACTATGATGTATGTGGAATTTATCACATAGGGCTCGAATAGTTTTGTTCTTAAAGGATTTCCCATTATCAAAAATGATTTGGGAGGGAATTCCAAAATGACATATGATATGATCTATGATGAATGCTACAATTTTAGCTCCTGTGGTTTGGACCAATGGGATGGCTTCGACCCACTTGGTAAAATACTCTGTGGTAGTGATGATAAATTTGTGGTTGCTTGAGGAAGTTGGTGTAATCTATCCAATTAGATCTAGGTCCCATTGGGAGAAAGGCCACATGGATTGGATAGGTTGAAGTGCTTGGGATGGGAGATGTGTTAGGTTCACATGTTGTTGGCATTTGATGCAATGCTTCACATATTCGCAATAGTCATGCTCCATTTTGGGCCAATAATAGCCCATACAGAGGATGCATTTGGTGATTTCCATGCCACTAAAATGGCCACCACAAGTACCATCATGGGTTTCTTGTACAACCCATTGTGATTCTTGTGGTTCTAGGCAACACAGGAGCATGCCATCATAGCTACGGTGATAGAGGATGTCCCCTAGCAAGGTGTAGCAGATTGCTCTTTGTTTGAAGGTTCGACATTGAGCATGGGGTAAATCACATGGTAGGAAACCTAATTTGATGTACTCTTTAATTTGTGAAAACCATGGATCATGGGGTTCAGTGTTTACCACATACACACCACCATCATCTGTAGGAGGTGTGGGTGATATGGTAGATCTAGTGAGTGTATGGATGGACATGGATGTTGTGTTAGATGTTGGGTTTTGTAGAATGAGGGATCCTAAGGAGGCCATAGTGTCTACAAAATGGTTTGATGATCGCAGAGTGGCTTTGAGGTCATACCACTCAAATTGAGATAAGAGTTGTTGTGCAATTTTCTTATATTTATGGAGGATTGGGAAATTGCATAGCCATAGTTCCTGCACTTGATTGACTATTAGGAGTGAATCGCCTATGATGTGGAGGCATTTGATATGCATGGAATGTGCTTGTTTTAGTCCTAGGATTAGGGCTTCATATTCTACATTATTGTTGGTACAGGGGAAGTCAAGTTTGAATGAAAATGGGAGTGGTTCTCCTTCAGGTGTGAAGAAGACAATGCCTGCACCCCCAACATGGAGACATCTAGAACCATCGAAGAATAGGGTGAGGTCGGCTACAACTTTGGGTTCGACATATTCTTTAGCTTTGATTATGTGGAATATGGAATCATCTGGAAGCTGAATGAGGAGGGGTTGATTGTCAGTCAAAGGGGCTTCGACCAGTTGATCTGCGATGACCTACCCTTTGATGGATTTTTGGGATATGAATTCTAGGTCGAATTTAGTTAAGAGCATGATCCACTTAGATGTGTGTGAATTGTGGTAGCTCTTGTTCATCATGTATCGAAGGGGATTATCTTGGGCGATGACAAAAGTTGTGTGATTTAACATGTAGTGTCATAATTTTTGAGTAGCGAATATGACTGCTAAGCATAGTTTTTCCATGTATCCATATCTTGTCTCATAACTGACTAGTGTGTGGTTGATGTAATAGATAGCCTGCTCTTTGTTGAGCACATTATTTTGAGCTAGAAGTGTACCTAGCACAAGTTCTATGGCTAAAATGTATAGAGTCAATGGTAATTCTGGATGCGATGGTGACATAACCGGTGGTGATATAAGGTAGGTTTTGATAGCGTCAAATGCTTCTTGAAAGTTATCATCCCATTTGAAGTTTACTCCTTTTTGGAGGAGATGGTTGAATGGTTGACACTTGTCTGATAATTGTGCTATGAATCTACGGATAGAAGTGATCTTGCCCTGGAGGCTACATAATTGCTTCAATGTGGTAGGAGGAGGCATCTCGATGATGGATTTCACCTTACTAGGATCAACCTCAATGCCTCATTAGGAGACAATGAATCCTAGTATTTTTCTCGAGGTAACACCAAACACACACTTCTTTGGGTTCAAGTGCACATTGTGTTCTAATAATCAATCAAAAATATGATGGAGATCTTTGAGATGGTCTGCACATTTCTTGGATTTGGCGATGAGATCATCTACATAATCCTCAATATTTTTGTGCATCAATTCATGGAAGATATAGGTCATGGCTCATTGGTAGGTTGCCCAAGCATTTTTGAGACCAAAGGGCATGACTTTATAGAAAAATATCCCCCAGGGTGTTGTAAAGGAGTTTTTATGTTGATTAGCTAGGTTGATCCTGATTTGATTGTAACCTAAGAATCCATCCATGAGGGAGATCATCTTGTGCCTTGCAATGGAATTGAAAAGGGAGTCAATGTTAGGTAGGGTAAAATTGTCTTTGGACAAGCTTTGTTTAGGTCACAAAAATTTGTGCAAACACGAACCTTGCCATATGGATTTAGGTATAGGTACAATGTTGGATACCCACTCGAGATAGTCAATGGGTACAATGAAGTCAATGTCTAGGAGCTTTTGGAGCTCAAAATTTACTATTAATGCAATAGTTGGATGCATGCATCATAGATTTTGTATTACCAATTTGGAATTAGGATCGATTATAATATTATGAACCACTATGATAGGGTCAAGTCTCAACATGTATTTGTAATACCATGTAAAAACTTTAATGTACTTTCAAAGGAAGTTTGTAAGGTAATGCACTCCTCAGGTGAGAGGCTAGAAGATAGCTTGAGGATGTATGGATTTTAGGGATCATCATCGATGTCAACATTGATGGTGTCCTCGATGAGCATGTGAGATCCATCACATAACTGTTATGGGACAAGAATGAGGTTAAAGTCATTGATGGCTTCGCTAAACTCATATTCATAATCTATGTAAATGCTCATGTGATGGACCTAAGGGGTTTGGGATGATGTGGATGAGGAAGAGGCATTTGCGAACCGTAATACATGAGGTGAAAGAAGAAAATATCAAGGCACTAGTATGGGTGAGATATGTGCGAGATCTATAAAGTTTAGGTTTGGGGTATCATCCCAAATTCACTGGTGGCTATAATGAAGGGGAGAACGTAAGTCTACCTCAACCATGTTGACCGATGCTATAGGTAAAGTAGGTGGAGAGGACTCTGGTGAGTAGGGCTATGTGGTTTGTGCACACCCTAAGAGGCTCAAAGGAGGTCACAAAATAATTTAAGGTGAGCGAGTATGAGTAGCTACTCTCTATAGTTACCTATGTATAGGTAGGAACATGGCTAAGTGCATAGGTGATGACTCAAGAGAGGTTGGATCAGGCTCTATTGGTACTGCATTTAAGGATAGGGTAGCAAAATGGTCTGCCAATATACCAACATCATAGAATGAGGAGGTATCTAACATGGGATATTCTTGAAAGAAGTCATAGGGGACTACAATGGTAGAACTAGGTGAGGGAGTGTATTCTAGTATATCCATGTTGATATACTCCTCCAAGGTATGTGTTCGATATGGATGAGGATGCAAGGATAAATCTTGGATCTCATATTATAGCGTATAGACAATAGTTGGGTGATAACCTAGGCCATATTTTTTAGTGGATGATCAAACATGAGGGTTAATGGGTGTATGTAACCCTTTTTCATAGTGGCCAAGCCCGAATCCATGCCAATGGAAATGCTTGAGGTAGCATAAGGTGAAATGAGGGTTGGCCAAGTGAGTAATTGCATCAAAGGATCTAGATTGTGGTGATGGGGATAAGACAAGTAGGAGTGAGGAGTCGACTCTAGCATACACAAATTTGGTATGGTTTTCAAGAGATCCTAGTTGGACAATGGTTCCAATAGTCAACACCGAGGCTGAGGGATGGCCAAAATCTTAGGTAGATTGGATAGGGGGGTCACGTACGTGGGCATCACATACATTATAGTCTCCTGGGCCACTATTTGACATGAAGATGGATATGCATGGTGTGGCATGATCTGGATACTGGGGTGGCGTATTAGAATCAAATGAGGAAGGTGAAATTTGGGATTCCCTAATGGTAGCGGCTAAAAGGTGTGGAAGTTGTTCATCTGAAATGGGTGTCGATTGTTTCTATTCATGGCATTTGGTTGTTGTGGCTTGAACAAGATGTTTGGTCCGTGTAGGGGAAGGTATCGGTGTAGGCACTAAGCTATGTGGAGATGAGAATATCCTAGGCCATGATCGAAAGGGAAGAGGAGGTGTTTATGGCATAGGAAGGATAGGGGCTTGCATAGGCAGGGATGGAGGAGGTAATGTAAATGGTTGTATAATAGGTGGTGATGATGGTTGCAACACTATAGGTGGAAATTGGAATGGTATCAGTTGGGATGGTTGTAGAGGCCATGAGGATGGTGATGAGAAAGGCGTACTAGAGGTTTTGGGTCCCACAAAAGATGGTGTTAATGGTGCAAACATCAAGGCTTGTGCTCTTGATGAACACTGGGATGTTGAAGTGGAATTTGGGGAGGATGTTGATGTTCCTATTGAATGATGGGAGGACACGAGAAACAATTGGGAGGATGAAAATTATGGTGCAGAGGGAAGGTATGCAATGTTGCAAAAATTAAATGGATATCCATCGGTTGGTACACAATGAACTAGTCCATTGTGGACATACTTAAGGCAATGGTGTAATGTGGAATGGAAACACTGTATGTATCTAATCTATGAGTTACTAAGGAGAATATTGTATTGCATTTCTCTTTGAATTATGTGAAAGAGGATAGAGATGGTATGGATGCCTACACGAATGGCTAAAACTATGGATCCTATGGTAGGTCTCATGGACCCATAAAATGAATGCAGGTCAAAGGAAGGTGTGGCAAAATGGGTTGGCAGGATATGCAGGTGATGTAGAGATGTTTTGGATATAATTCTAATGGATGAGCCCGTATCAATAAGTACCTTCTTGTAGGTGATATCGTTGATCATGGCTTGTATGTGGAGAGGGGGGTCTACTCCTTCTCCTACAAGTTTCGTTATCTCATGGTCATGGAATCTAATTGAGGGTTGGAGGCATCATAGAATATTTCCTACAAAATTGACAAAGGCATTCATGTCATGCATCTCTAAGTCAATGGAGCATAGGATGTCATTCAATGCCTCGCAATGGGGTTATGTTGGTCAAATATCTGCCTAATCAATAAACACTGTGTTTATGCGCCCTAGATACGACCAACATTGAAAGGCCGGAGGAAAGAGATGTCCCTCGTGCCAATCTCCAGAGAGGGCTGGTTCCCAAACTAAATCCTAAAATGGTAAAAGACTAAGGATGCAGGAAAGAAATTGGAAATAATAGAAAGAGATGGGAAATATGGCCACAGGCCGAAGTGCAAGACTGGTGTTAGACTAACTAGCAGGAAAAAACCCAAGCACAAATTAGCATTTATGAAAGCAAACAGAATAGAATAGGCTCATAATCTTGCCATAGCAACTATCAAAATGATACTCCAACATTCACCTTCTCATTAGCAACTTTAAATCCAATGACAGAATTTAAATACAACAACAAACAAGATAGACGAATGGAAATAGAAGCACAATGTACAGAAAGTAATCACACACAAGACCACTCACGAATTCAAAAGTCTGATGCCTTGTATTAATGCAGAGAGCTTGGAGAAATCTCTCGCAAAATGTCTAACTCCCTCTTTTTACAATGAAATTTGCCTAGTATTTATAGAGGTTTTCGCCTCTTTCATTTAATACATAGGAGAGAAGAATGTCCTAGGATCAAAGACATAATTAGCAAAATCCTCCTTGAATTCTTTGAAAATCCATTTGCTTGGGGAACAAATTCCTGAAAATCTGAACTTCGGACGGAGGTGCGCATGTTAGGAGAAAACATTAAATTCTTTGGATCGCTTCTGATACATTGGAAATCATGAAAGCTCGTTTCTCTTTGCCTTCCTCTTCGTGATCCACAAAATGGAGTAACTGAGGGCACCCTTCATTAAATGCTAAATTCAATTGTCTTGACCAAATTCTTGTTCGCCCACGTTCACTTTCGCCTCGAGATCTGTTTCACCCCTTTGCAAACTGAAAAGGCGCGCACGACAATCTTATAAAATACGTTCGCCTCTAGAAAGGGTGAATGACACGTTCACCCCTATGGAAGGGCGAACGCAACCTTGCTTCGCCATATATGTTGGTTCACCCATGGGAGGGGCGAACGACATGTTCGCCCCTCAACCAGGGTGAACCTGATTTGAGTTTCTTTTTGGGCGCGCATGCCACTACATATCGTCGAGGTGCGTTCGCCCCTAAGAAGGGCGAACGACGTGTTCGCCCCTTTGGAAGGGCGAACGCGACCTTGTTCTTTTGATCTTTCACCTTTGTGAAATTTTTGAACTTGTTCGCCCCTTTCAAGGGCGAATGGAGCGTTCACCTCTTCTTTGGGGTGAACGTAAATGCATATCAAATTTATCAAGTTTTTCCTTGGGCCTTTGTCTTCTCCATTTTTTTGAAATTCAGGCAAACATTTCTCCATTGAATTTTATAAGGAAATAAACTCAAAAGGGATTTTCAAAAATATTTCAAAATGCATCAACTTGGTGAATAGGAAATTATTTAAAATATTACATATGGAAGCCAAAGATGCAAATATGTACTATCTATATACTCCGCCACATTCAAATATTGAATTCAAAATCTTTAAACAAAATTCCCAATGAATACAAAATGGCCAACATTTCTTGGTGACTCATGGGGTATCCAACTCGCATGGATGCAAGTGATCCTAGGCCTTTATCCATTGGGTGTAGAGTCTGTCTCATTTTTTGGTGGCTACCTATGCGTGCTCTTGTCTCTCTGCCTCCTCTATGACTCTGAGCACTTCAGCACGTTCAACTTCCTCTACCGCTTTCATCATTGCTTCACGATCTGCTACCACTTTCTCTTCTTGCTCTACAATAATCTTCGAAAGGGCCTCGTAAGTGCGAACTACATCATGCCAAGCTTCGATGGTAAATAAACAACGAACGCTGAGAGATTCATAAATGAAGTGAAGACTTTGTACATCCGTCAAGTTGAGGCGCTTTGAATGCTAGGCCAATTCATAAAGAGACAGCTCCAAGCGTGTATACTTCTCTATTAGAGGCAACACTTGCACTTCAGTAAGGGGCTCATCCAAGGCGTTAATGTCTACAGTATCTTCAATGAATGCACTCCAGAGCTCTTGCAATTGCTCCATCGAAAGAGGCTCACCCCACTCATCTAGGAAGGTAGTGAAGCCCAACCAGTCAATAGTCTCAAAATGAGACATCAAAATAGTATGCTCCCGCTCAATAGTATTGAGGATAGCCCACCCTTCATTTACAAGGTCCATGCACTAAAAATAGCTTCGCAGGGTTACTCACGCTCGAGACCAGGCATAATCCATCTCGTTGAGAGGGCGAATATGCAAAGGCGTATTCAACAAAGCTTGTATCTTCACAACTATCTCCATATGGGGTGAAAGCAACTCCTCCATAGAATCAATCATTTGTTGCCCAAGCTGGATCTGTATCCTCGCTTCCCATAAATATTGCAACACCTTGACGGCATGTGCGGCCAACTTTGTAGAATTTTGGATGGAGCGAAGGTGAATGTCTCTCACACTATCATGCGAAAATCCTGCAATAGGCATGGCCTTAGCTTCAAGCTGCTTCTTGAGTTCTTCTACCTATTGCTGAAGGTTATGCATTTCAATTCGAGCAACATCATGCTCCTTCAAGTGCACCTTGACTTGATTGCACAAATATTCATTTTTAGTGGCCATTTTTTCTTCTGTCGCCTTGCTCTTGGCCAGTGCGCTCTCCAACTCCAACACTTTATCTTGCACCTCAAAATATTTTTCTTTATAGTGCTCCCCGTGCAAATACAATGAGCTCATATCTACTTGCATGTTACCCATTTTTTCAATGGGATCAATCCATATCAGATATTCAGTGATAGTCTCAGAAACATAATCTTCAGGCTGCAACTCACCTTGGGGTTTCTGAACCAGTGGAGTGAATGTTGTCACATGAGCCTCCTTGGCAATTGGATCGAAAGCCACCTTCTTGATCGGTCGTGCCAGTGCCAAAGCTTCCTTTCACCGCATACTCTTCAACCATTGGGAAGAGCTCAGGTGCGCTCGATTTAATTTTTCAACGTCTGGCTGCTTGCGGGCTACCTGCACATCTGGAATAGTCTGCAGCTCCAAAAATGGTGTAAATGGGACAAAAACTTCTGAGCGACTAGGCCCAGTGGACACGGATGACACGGATTGAAGTGGAGGAATGGATACGGGAATGGTGGAAGGGAGAGAAAGGGTGGAGGAAGTGGTAGACACAGGTGTGGCTATAGTTATGCTAATCCTAGATGGAACTTGCGTACTGATAGCCGTAATGGTAGAAGAAGTGACGACCGAGGGAAGGGGACGGAAAAAAGGATTTGTCCCCGATGCATACGAACTAAAAGAAATGGAGGACAAAGGAGCGGGAATGAAAGAAGGAGCAACAGTGATTTCAGAAATAGAAGGAGTAGAAGCGGAAGAGGGAACCATGGAAAATGAAATAGAAGGAATACCAAAGGATGGGGAGATAGAAAGTGGAGGGGACGAAAATGTAACAGATGGGACCGAAGAAGAAATCACTACGTGCTCTTTGAGAGAAAGGGAAGAAGAGGGAAAATATGATGTACCTTGGGGTGCAAGCGCCACTTGTTCTATGGATGGTGGGGGTTGCGCAACTGCCTCCTCTTCTTGATTTACCTCCTGTTCACCAACATTGAGGGCTATTTCCTCATTCAAAATCTCAACATGAGAATTTTTAGAAAGCTCCTCCTCCTCTTGCTGCATCATCAAAAATATTTGTGCTACTAAAGTAGGAAGCTCAACATTGGGTGAAGGGTTCACTATCGGTATAGAGGTGACGATGGAACTTGACATAGCAGGAATCATAGTACCCAAAGACATGGGCACTATAATAGTGAATGTAGTGGTCACGCTAGTGCGAGGCCATTTAGCTACTTTAGGAAATGGAGGTGCCATCGATTGTCTCTACTGCTTGGGCATGAGAGCCTCCTCCTGAGGGTGCTTCATTCTTTGAGACCACATTTGGAAAACATATTGTTGTTCTTCTTCTTCCTCTTCATCCTTGGCTTCATCCTCAACCGTAGGACTCTCCTCCTCAGGTTCGCTTTCGCCACTTTTAGACTGCTAAAAACTTTGTGGTAAAATAGTGGCAAAAGCAACGGGTTGATAGGACTCCACGAACCTATCATAAACTTCAGAAAACTGGGTATCAAGCTTCAACCCGTAAGCAGCATACGACTTCCTTCGATGAATGCGCATCACCCACCAGTTCATAATTTTCTCCTCCTTCCAATCAGGATTTGCTTCTTTGATAGTTGTGAACAGACCCGGAGGAGGAATATGTGTTGTATTCTTCTCTGGATTATACTCCGCTTCCTGCTCATAGTAATCATGCCATGGAGGAAGGGAGGACATCTTCTCTATATGCCAGTTCATGTCTGGCCCATCAAAATTATTTCACCACTTCTGAATATCCAGGTGCGGGCAGCAATGAAAGGTCTTCGCCTTAATAAGTTCCAAAAAATTTCCGAGTGGGTCGTATCGCCAACGCTGCGGCAACTCAATTAGTCCCAGGTCCTGAAGCGCCACCGTCAGAAGGTGATTTTGCCCAATCTGGTTTACCTCTATACTTCCGAACTTAAAAGGCATAGTACAAGTTGTCTTTTTTCCTCATCCAGAGCCGTATATGTCATTGATATAATCCATCTGGCGCACAACTTCCATTGCAAAAATGCGCATAGTAGCAAAATAAGGCAACAAAAATGGTTTACCTGTATATCCAAAAATTTGAACAACCACGCCCTGAGTGAGCAGAAATATGTCACCCTTCTCCTCTGAAACAACAGTATCTCTCAAGTCACGTGGCACTCGGTCACAACTGCCATAGAGCAATTCAATGGCAGGGCCCAAAAACCAGCTATTAAAGTTGTAGATAGACTCTTTCTTCGTTAACACCTGAGTCCACTTATAAACCGGTAGGGGCTCATTATTTTCACCTGTCTGCATAACAACAATAAAAGAAAAACGTCACTGCATCTGGAAGAAGAAGAACCATACCAACAACGAAGTGTACCGAAATGATCTAGACTTTCCTTCTTGCAATTTTTGCAACTGAGAATTGATTCTTCAAGAAATAAATTTAGCCCAATCAAAATAAATTAGGTTTCCACCCTACCTCATAGCAATGGGAGAATAGAACTCTACCTTGCAAATACATTGAGCCATAGCTGCCTACCATTTATGCATCATTTCATCTGAGGGCAACCCAACAATCCAAGCAAGCATGGAATAGATGTCCTGGCACTTGAACTCTGAAAGAGGTTTAGGCAAATTCGGTAGCTGCCCCATCTGTGGCTCCTTGACGAGCTGAGTTTCCATGAATTATCTCATAATAACTATGGAAACATACCTATCCTCTTGCTCATCCATATGAATTTTCTTGTTTACTGCATAATTCGGTACGCTCACCCCATAGGCAAAAGCCTCTCGGACCTCATCTGGTGTAATTGTAAATAAAATCTCTTGCCTAGCATTTCGAATGGCCCTAGTAGAGGAGTCATAAAATTGTGCAATTAACTGGATAAGCTCGGGGTACGGGTGCATAGGCGAACAAAGATACCATGAAAGCTATGAATTGTGAGGCATTGTGAGCCAACTATTGTAGGAAACCCCTTGACTCACTACAACTTTGACCTCTTGCCTCAATCGGTCAACTCCCTTATGCGTGATCAAACAATCACCAATTTTGGCCATTTTATCTTCATAGGGATCCAGGTCAACATAATCATTCTATCGAGCTTTCTTAGCCCTCGAACTCCTTTCTCGTTTCTTAGCGGGCTTCGCTTCTACAACTTCCTGTGCCTCTTTTGGTTCTTTACTATGTCTGCCCATCTTGCTAGACAAAAAGTTATGGCTCTTCTACAATTTCCTACTCCGAGACTTTCGAAAACTCCTCTGCACTTCGAAACACAGGATACAAAGAAGCAAAAATTTTAAAATAAGGAAAAAAAAAATTTACCCTTTACCTCCCAAAATTTATAGAGGCGCTATCAACTACTACAGTAATTACAGAATTAAATGCAGGCATGTCTTCGAGGAGAAATATTCTTTGAAAACTGCTCAAATGTCCTTTCCAAGGCATAAAAATCCTCTTCTCTGATTCACCGTCAGATTCTCCTAAAAAAATTATGCCCTCTATGCTATGCAATCTTATAGAAAAATGTGCCCTGGTGCCAGAAGCTTGTTAGGGAAACCAACCCAGCCGTTAATTACCCAATCATCAATTTTGACTGTTGCCTTGAAAAGCTCAATCCGAATGCTTCCCACATTTGAAAATCATTACTTGAATTTGGTGCCCACTACTTTCGATTATCGCCACGTAACCCTAGGGTGAATTAATTTTCCAAACGTGCTTTTGGGAATATCTTGTTTGGAAAAACCTTTCGCGCGCTTAGGAATCCATGGGCGATTCTTGTCTTCATGCGAAAGTGCTCCTTTCCATGCGGCGCATGTGTTTTAAAACTTCATAGCGCGCCTCCCTTTTCTAAAAGCAATTTTTCTAAAAAAACAAAAGCAAGCTTTTCTATGCTTTTTTCCCCTTTTGTTCTTATATTTCTTCCATTTTTTTTATATTTTATTTTAGAAGGCGCCATGCACAATCTTTTTTTTTATTCTTTCTTTCGCTTGATGACGTCATCAAAGTGCATTCGCTCTTAGAGAGAGGTGAATATGATGTTCGCCTCCTCCAAGAGGCGCACGCGAAGCTCTATCGCCACTTTGCCAATTAGGCGAACACAATTTTAGCAATCATTTTTTTCTTTCTTTTTTTCTTTTTTTTTCTTTTGAGAAACATATTTGTTTAAAACACAAAAATATTTACATATATACAAGGTGTTACCTTTGATTTTGAAATTATGAAATATAAGCCTTGAGATGAAGGCCATTCAATGGGATAGGAAGCTCATACCCTTCCATGTCACAAAGTTAGAATGCATTAGAAGAGGTGACAATAGAAATTCGAAAAGGCCCTTCCCATATTGCATCGAATTTATGATGTTTTCCTGGCTTTGACTTCTTTTCATTCCATTTTAATACCAAATCACCCACCTGGAAGCTTCGATCAGTTGTTCTTTTCTCGAACCACTTCTTCATATCTGCAGCATGTTCTATGAAAATATGATAAGCTCGCTCCCTTTCTTCTTCTAATTGCAACAACTATGCCAGTCTTGCCTCCATAGGATTATTTTCTTCATTTTCATCCTGGAACATCTGCAATGTTTGGAGCACAGGAAGCTCAATGTGAGTAGGAAGAACAACTTCTTTCCCATAAACCAAAGCATACGGGGAAGTTTTTATAGACTTCTTCACTGAAATGCGGTCAGCCCAAAGTGCCTGATTTAATAACAAATGCCAACTTCTCTTATTGTCGCCCATTATTCTTTTCAAAATACGAAGCAAATTTTTGTTGGTAGACTCAGCCAATCCATTCCCCTATGGGTAATAATTGGAAGAGGTCTTTAAGTAAATACCATATCTGCTAGAAAATTCTATAATTTTAGCTCCAATGAAGGGAGTACCATTGTCAATGACTAAAGAATCTGGTATGCCAAAACGGGTGATGAGGCTTTCCATAAAAGAAATAACAGTCATCTGATCTGCTTTCTTGGTGGGTATAGCTTCCGCCCATCTGGTGAAGTAGTCTATCATCGTCAAAATATATTTATGTTCCATAGAGGAGTGTGGATCAATAACTCCTATAAAATCGAGACCCCACTATTGAAAGGGCGCTTCCACCTGGATCGGATGCAACGGTGATGCTCCTTTTCTAACTCGACCCACATATCTTTGACAACTGTCACACTGTTGGCTTATCTTGTGTGAATCGATGAACAGAGTAGGCCAATAATACCCTAGCCTAAATAATTTTTAGAGCCATAGGTCTGCCTGCATAATGCCCTCCTGATAGCCCGAAATGGAATTCTTCCAAAAAAATTTCCTTCTCAGAAACTTTTACACATCTAAGGAGTATACCATCAATATTCTTATAATATAGTCCATTGGGCAATAGTACATACCTGAGCGCCTACAATCTGAACCTTTGGTACTGAGAAGGGTTAAGGTGGCTAGGACACCTTCCAGAAGTAAAATACTCAATGAGTTCCTCGGTCCACTCTTTGTCGCCTGCTGTACTATTCACACAAATCACATCTTCACGACTTGTCTCAACAACAACGCTTTTAGCCAATTCTTGATAGAGAGCATGCCCATGAACCAATTTCATCGGCTTGATCTCTACATCATACTCCTAGATCTTCGAGACCCATCCGACCCTCTTATCACCCAGTTCTCCTTGAATTATAAAATTTTGAATGTCAAGATGAATGACATAAACCACAGTCTTACTCTGAGAAACAAAGTGGTGAAACTTCTTCAATGCTTTCATAACTGCATAAACCTGCTTCTCTATAAAGTTGTACTTTTCTTGGTGTGGTGCTATAACCTGGCTTAGAAAAGTGATAGGCTTTTCTTCGCCATCATCTTGTTTTTGTGTTAGCATGGCAACATAGCTCTCCTGCTCACCTACTGCATAAAGTATAAAGTCTTTGGAGTAGTCAGGGTTGATCAACACTGGCGCTTGAGTAATTCTCTCTTTGATTTCTTGAAAAGCTCACTTCCTGGCTTCTGTCCACTTAAACTCAACATTCTTCTTCAAAAGCTCAGTCATGGGTTTGACGACTTGGGAAAAATCGGCAATAAACTTACGAATGAAGTTTATCTATCCAAAGAAGGACTGCAAGTCTTTCTTATTAGCTGGTAATGGCAATTTCATGAGTGCTTCGGCTCATGCAGGGTCTATGGCCAATCCTTCCTATGAAATCACATGGCCCAACAACTTCCCTTCCTTGACCGCAAAAATTGACTTCTTCGGATTTATGGAAATCCCAAATTCTTGACACTTCTCAAATATTTGCCTCAGATGGAAAACATGATCTGTTCTGCAATGTGAAAACACCATCATATCATCAAGATAAATCACAATGATTTTATTTAGCAACTCACCAAAGGCGACATCCATGGCTCTCTGAAAAGTAGCACCGACATTTGAAAGTCCAAAGGGCATCCGTTGGTAAGCGAACGTGCCCCACTTAGTTGTAAATGTTATCTTGTATTGATCTTCATCCTTAACCCAAATTTGATTGTACCCGGAGAAGCCATCCAACAAGGAAAATCTCTGGGCACCAGCCACAACATGAAGAATCTGGTCTATTTGAGGTAGAGGATAATGGTCCTTGAGTGATGCCTGATTTAAATTTTGAAAATCAACACACAGACGTATGTCCCCATTCTTCTTTCTTACAGGAACTAGGTTTGCCACCCAGGTGGAATGCTTAATAGGGTAAATGATCTTCGCCTCAAGCATCTTCAGTAACTCTGCTTTCATGAGGACTTCGATTTTGGGATTAACAGGGCGTTGCTTCTATCGAAAAGGCTTAACTCCTTCTTGTAGCTCAATAGTGTGTTGAATCACGTTCTTGTCGTATCCTTTCAAGTCCTGATAACTCCATGCTACAATATCTGGATATTCATAGCACAGATTTCTAATGCCTTCAATCTCATCTGCTTCACAATCGGTACCAATCTTGATGATCTTTCCTGGCTCCAACTACAATTCTCTATATTCCTTGGCATCCACCTTAATCCTATGTTTATCAGCCCTATCACTTTGATCAAATAAACTTTCTAGTGAAATCAAACCTCTAGGAATATGATTATTCCTTAACTGAATCATTCCTTCCTTTTCTTCATCCACAAGAGTTCTATCTTCTATGCTGGCAGCTTCTTTGAGCAAAAAATTTACTATTTTCTCATCATTATCAAACACCTGCCAATAGAGGCCCTTATCTGGAATGGAAGGTCTATAAATCACCCTCACCATCTTAGGCTTTCAGACCACTTGCTCAACAGGAGAATAATTAGCGCCCAGGGAAGCTAAAATGTTGGCATGTCTATTTTGTTCTCGAGGAATCACTTAAATATTCAAAGCTTTAAATGCTTCCAAAATATCCCACACTCTATTGTGATAAGCCTTCAAGTAATGTTGCTTTGACACACATCTATTTGTAACTTGATTGACTATAAGCTCGAAATCGCCAAAAATCTGTAGTTGTTCAATTCCCAAATTTTTGGCCTTTTTCAAGCCAAGGCATAATGCTTCGTATTCAGCTGCATTATTTGTACAGCTCCAGGTCAATCTGTAGGAGTAAGTTTTTTGTATGCCTTCAGGGGAGACCAACACAACACCTGCTCCCACACCATTCTTACATCGAGCGCCATCAAAGAACAACTTCCATAACTGATGCGAAACAGGTTCTAGGGGCTCAAGGACTTGCTCTTGGGACTTCTCTATCTTCTGAATTGAATAACAACCAATATCCATTCCAATCATAGCATTGAAATCTATCAGTAGAAACTCATCTTCCAAGCGAAGCTCCTCAGGTGCTTCTTCAACCAGACCAACCTCTTCCAATTCTTCGGTCATCATGTTCACCATGCCTGGGACTTGTTCTGCCTCCTCTATATTTTCAATATGAAAAGGGGAGGGCTTCTCATTATGAATGTGAATTCGCCTACCCTTGAATGGAATCTCCAAATGTGAGTAATCTAGGGAAAGATAACCTCCCAGCTTAGCTATGAATTCTCTTGAAAGGCACATGCTAAAGTAGGGCTCTAAATCAACAACCACAACTTCCTGGATGATAGTAATCTATGGCATGCTATGGAGCACAATTGGAATGTCCTTGATTACTCCAATAGTCTTAACTAGCGTACCATCCAACTGTAATACTCATGGACTGCTCCTTGTATACTCCATTCCCATTACCTCGCATACCGCCTTCGACATGATAGTAGTGGTAGCACTAGAGTCGATCATACAATTATGCATGATCCACCCTTCCATTCTCAAAGATAAGTAAAATGGGGGAGGCCAATTTTTACCTATTACCAAAGTGGGGAGCGCTTGAGCCAAGACTATTTGCAAACGATCCTTCTTTTGGTCTTTGGTGGTCTTCAGAGATTCTTGCAACAAATCAATCTGCCCAGGTAATTGTAATGCATCATACAAGCTAATCCTTGCTAGGATTTTCTTCATTTCTTCCATGATACTGTAGCCACAAGTAGGTGAGACTTTTTCTTCTAGGGGCCGCTCATACTTATCTCGATACTACTGCGTAGCCTCTACTCTTTGTCTTTTTGTCAATGAAGGATACTTGAGTCTTTCCTTAGCTTGCTCTTTTGTCTCACTAGGGACGGGAGTAGTGGTGATGCATTGCGAAGTCGAAGGCTGAGCTTGCGCTTTATCTTGTGCTGGATTTTTTGACTTGTCAGCATCAAGAACCTTTATCGGGGATGCCCGCTTCTCTTCCTACACTTTTGGAGCCGTAGGTACTTTCAAAGGTTGCAAGTCTACAGGATCAATAGTCACTAGCCTCTTTCCAGACCTAGTGAGGACTGAAACTTGCTCTGGAGATGACACCATACAATTGTGCTCCACTTCTCGAATCATATTAACTTGCCCACTCGAAGAACTTTCTGCTAATGTCTGAACATAGTTCAGATGCACCATACATGTATCTTCACCATGAGGATCATTACATGTAGAACACCAATATGTCCTTTCGGACCCATTAACCTCATCATTTGCTTGAATCATGGTGTTTTTCTTGGGTCCCCTACTAGTAGATGCTTGCTCCCGGGTGATTGGTGGAGTCTGAAACCTTCTTGATCGGAACTCAGCCTCGGCTTGCTTCTTCCTCATAGTGGTAAGCTCATTGGATATCATCCTCAAAGCCGCATTATTGGATTTTACTTCTTGTAACAAGGTCGTGAGGGGATCTATATTGGGTGATGGAGTTGGCATTGGCAATGGCAAGGGCGCTTGCGACGTGGGTAAGGGTAAAGGGGTTGGAGGTACTGGCAATGTTGGAAAAGAAATGGATGAAGGTTATGATGGTACTATCGAAATGGGAAATTATGGGTAGCTCATAGCAGATGACTATGGGACAGGGATAGGAGCTACTTGAGGGGAGCCCGAATTCCATGAAGGGACAGGATACATCGATGGCATAGGCTACAAAAATGCATTAGAGTAAAGATATTGTGGTAGATCAGGGAGAATAGGTATCGTTGCCTTCGGAGGAAGCCTACCTACAATAATCAAATCTGATTCAGCCTTTTGAGCTTGTGTATAGAGATCCGAGAATGTGGTCACATTGGCCTGGTGCACCGCCATACCAATATCGGTACTGAGCGCTCGAAGATAATAAAATGTTGCTTGCTCATGGGTTGGCCGTAAACCATCTGGAACCCTCTGCCAGCTTCACACAAATCGAACGTTAAAATCTACAAGTTCCTCTTGTGGATGTCTTTGAATCGAGGTGAACTGGTGCAACAAAGAATATGGATCAGCTTGCTCATGGAAATTCTTAATCAACAATTCTGCCAATTGATCCCATGAGGTAATGGTACCAGGCTGCAAATATCGGTACCAATACAACAATTTCCCTCTTAATGACAAAACCAAAAGTTTTATCATCACATCCTCATCAGTTATATCATGAATAGTTGCAAGAGAGGCCACATCTTGGATATGCTCATATGCAATTTTTCCAGTACCATCATATGTGGGTAAAGCCTTCAGAGCAGCTTGAGGTACGGGATTTTGTGCCTACAAATTCAGCGCTCCTGAGCTATTCCAAGCCGAAAACTACCTTGGAAGCTATTGTTGATGTGGTGGAGGATTCTGAGCCATGTGAACAGGAATATGGGGGGTAGGCTATGGGGCGCTAGTGGTTGTACTAGGTGGAGGCTGAGGAAAACTGGTGGTAGTACTTACAAGACTTACAGGAGCGAAAAACACACCAGCTAACCGAGAAGATGAAACAGATGGTATGGATGGGATATGAGGAAGTGAAGATGTCCATCAAAAAGTGGCTATTTGAGGATGCTCTCCTAGCCTTTGAATTTCTAGTTCATAAAATCTAATCTGATTATCAAGATTCTTGGCTTTTGATCTTGTATTCATGAGAAACGACTTTCATCGTCTTCACGCTTATAGAGTTCTGGGTAAAAATTGAGTCACCAGATGTTCTAATCTCAAGCAGGAAGGCGAACACCAAACCTAGCACTACTGAAAGTGGAACCTTGAAAGTCCCATCGGGCGTGCCAAAAATTGTTGGTCAAATATCTGCCTAATCAATAAACACTACGTTTATGCACCCTAGATACGACCAACATTGAAAGGCCGGAGGAAAGAGATGTCCTCCATGCCAATCTCCAGAGAGGGCTGGTTCCCGAACTAAATCCTAAAATGGTAAAAGACTAAGGATGCAGGAAAGAAATTGGAAATAACAGAAAGAGATGGGAAATATGGCCATAGGCCGAAGTGCAAGACTGGTGTTAGACTAACTAGCAAGAAAAAACCCAAGCACAAATTAGCATTTATGAAAGCAAACAGAATAGAATAGGCTCATAATCTTGCCATAGCAACTATCAAAATGATACTCCAACATTCACCTTCTCATTAGCAACTTTAAATCCAATGACAAAATTTAAATACAACAGCAAACCAGATAGACGAATGGAAATAGAAGCACAATGTATAGAAAGTAATCACACACAAGACCACTCGCAAATTCAAAAGTCTGATGCCTTGTATTAATGCAGAGAGCTTAGAGAAATCTCTCACAAAATGTCTAACTCCCTCTTTTACAATGAAATTTGCCTAGTATTTATAGAGGTTTTCGCCTCTTTCATTTAATACATATGAGAGAAGAATGTCCTGGGATCAAAGACATAATTAGCAAAATCCTCCTCGAATTCTTTGAAAATCCATTCACCTAGGGAACAAATTCCTGAAAATCTGAACTTCGGACGGAGGTGCGCATGTTAGGAGAAAACATTAAATTCTTTGGATCGCTTCTGATACATTGGAAATCATGAAAGCTCGTTTCTCTTTGCCTTCCTCTTCGTGATCCACAAAATGGAGTAACTGAGGGTGCCCTTCATTAAATGCTAAATTCAATTGTCTTGACCAAATTCTTGTTCGCCCACGTTCACTTTCGCCTCGAGATCTGTTTCACCCCTTTGCAAACTGAAAAGGCGCGTGCGACAATCTTATAAAATACGTTCGCCTCTAGAAAGGGCGAACGACACGTTCGCCCCTATGGAAGGGCGAACGCAACCTTGCTTCGCCATATATGTTGGTTCACCCATGGGAGGGGCGAACGGCATGTTCGCCCCTCAACCAGGGTGAACCTGATTTGAGTTTCTTTTCGGGTGCGCATGCCACTACATATCGTCGAGGCGCGTTCACCCCTAAGAAGGGTGAACGATGCATTCACCCCTTTGGAAGGGCGAACGCGACCTTGTTCTTTTGATCTTTCACCTTTGTGAAATTTTTGAACTCGTTCACCCCTTTCAAGGGTGAATGGAGCGTTCGCCTCTTTCTTGGGGCGAACGTAAATGCATATCAAATTTGTCAAGTTTTTCCTTTGGGCCTTTGTCTTCTCCATTTTTTTGAAATTCAGGCAAACATTTCTCCATTGAATTTTATAAGGAAATAAACTCAAAAGGGATTTCCAAAAATGCATCAGAACTTGGCAAATAGGAAATTATTTAAAATATTACATATGGAAGCCAAAGATGCAAATATGTACTGTCTATATACTGCCGCCACATTCAAACATTGAATTCAAAAATCTTTAAACAAAATTCCCAATGAATACAAAATGGCCAACAGGTTGAGAATGCTATAGGAGATCAAATATGGATAGTTGTGTGGGGGCATTACATAACTGATGTGTTAGGCTACCACGGATGGTAATCATATTTTTAGGTGGTAGTAGTACGGTAGTAGGCATTTTATTTATTTGTGGTGATGTGAACTAAGCTAGCGGGGAAATGATAGGTGTTGTCTGGCACGATGGGTACCATTGGTTCCTCATAGTAAGGTTGATCATACCTACTACACCACATGATGGTGGATCATGTTGGACATTGTTCACTTGGTGAGGTAGTGCTGGGGTATTTTTTTGAGGTCTGGGAGGATTGGGTCCTCTGTGATCCAATAGAGGGTTTTGAAAAA
This sequence comes from Wollemia nobilis, assembly GCA_028583015.1. NCBI lineage: Eukaryota > Viridiplantae > Streptophyta > Pinopsida > Araucariales > Araucariaceae > Wollemia > Wollemia nobilis. The sequence continues at coordinate 94,920 of JAQPPZ010003883.1, forward strand.
TCCCTAAATTTTTATTCTATGAGGCCAAAGGGTTTGCTACCTGGATGGTTCCCCTATCGATTAGGTCTTGAACTTACCCATGAAAGGAGCGACACGAATCGGTATTATGACCATGTTGTCTATGGAAAGGACAAAAGAGCCGCTCATTTTATTCATAAGGCTTGGGTACATTTGGATCCAATGGGTAGATCTCAAGTAGGACAAGATGGTTGCCCTCATACAATATGTGAAACAAAGCTGGTAATGGTTCGGATAAGGATGTGAAGTTGTGCAGTGGAACCTATGGGTGCATACCTCGGTATTGTTTCTATTGACGTGGAGCAGGATCATTGGTCTAGAATTCTTATGGCTACAGTGTATAGGGTGGAGGAGTCAGTTCTAGTGATAGGGTAGTGGTTGCAACTTGGTTGGCTTGAGGTGACCGAGGTTAAGGTTGGTTTGGTGTGGTTCTGTTGAACTATAAATTAGGGTTATAGTTGGATTTGGATCTCAACTTAATATTCCCATATTGAACCTTAATGTCTTCAATAATATTTTCTTGTGAAATGGCATCTTAAAAGGTGTGGCTTTGGTGAAGCTGGAGGGATGTGGAGATGTGTTTGTGGAAACTATTGGAAAAGAGTATCATGAGCTCAGTAGTGGGGAGGCTATGGGTGAGGTCATGGATAATCACTCTCCATATAGAAACGAACTCAGTAATGGGTTTATCATCTACCTACCGTAAGGCATAGACATAATAAAATGTAGTCTTTTTCTTGATGTTGATGGAAAAGTGCTCTAGGAAGGAGTTGGCTAGCTACACAAAGGTATACAGGCTATGGCATGGGAGCATGTTGTACCAATAAAATGTTGGCTCGATGAGATATAGGGAGAAGGTACACAACATGAGGGGGTTACTACTATGAAGCTGGTAGCAGGACAAGTGGTAATTTCTCACATGCTCTCTAGGGTCTTACTTACCTTTATACTTTTGGTAATTTGAAGCAATAAGGGTAGGGAGGAATAGGCACTAATGGGTGGAATGGATCATTGCATAGTTCATCATAATAGGGCTTTTGTGGCCCATAACTAGAGGTGCGCAGGTTTAGCATTTTGACTTCATATCATAAGAGTTGAAGTTCAGGTGTCATAGGAGTGGAATACTGGGTTATGGTAGGCTAAACCTATGGATGTGGTGAGTACTAATATTATTGCTCTTCCCAATATTGTGAAGAGTAAGGTTGCACCTGATCTTGATAAGGTGGGTACTGGCCAATATGTGTTGTCGTATCTATGGGAACACTAGGTTGTGGGATAGGTGTTTGTTGTGGGTAATAGTACTGTGATTGGGAAACATGCGGTTGTGGCATAGGTACTTGTTGGGTTGGAGTCTGCTATAATGGTTGGGTCGTAGGTGGTGATGACCAATTTGGGGGAGGTGTAAATAAGCTAGGTGCATCTGGTAATGGTGTAGGTGTTAGAGCTACCAATACTAGGGGTGGTCGAGATGAGGTATCAAAGGATGGGATCTATCTCTGTCCTAGAGGGTAGGCAGTAGGGAAGCTAAACTACATAGAATATCTTAGATAGATGGGTGGATAAGCTGTCTATCTTGATCCATAGGTGGAAAAGATATTGGTAGTGGGATCCTAAAAAGGAGGAGGTGGCGGTATCCTAAAAGTCACTATAGACAAGGGTGGATCTAAAGGTTGGGTATCATACACTCTGGATACCTGGTAGATTGGCAAAAAAGCTACAAAAAATGTGGGATAATCTATCGAGGTAGGAGCTTGGGTCAAGGGGAAAGTGTATGTGTACACTCCCTATTGGGTTTGCGCATCTTGCTCCTGAAGGGGCGGTTGGTAGATGCCTTCAGATATGGTGAAAAATGGATCTTGGGAAGTTGATGGCTGAGACTCTTGTGAAGAGTACAGGTGTGAGGTTTAGGAAAATTATTTTGGTTCCTATTTGGGAGGAACATTTTGTGCAGTTTGGAAGGATGGCTTTTGGTTTCCTACAATAGAGAAGGATGTATCGGATACCATTACTCTGGTAGGGGTGAATGATGTGACCTCTGGATAGGTACAATTTAGGAGGGATGAGTCACTCTCAAAAAGACATTGAGATAGGTTTTGGAAGAAGGTATGTGCAAAGGTGGGAGACGTAGGTATGACCTCATCATCTATGGTAAAGAATGGATGAGGTTATCTTGGCACTATGTAGATCACATGGTCATAGAATGTGGTCAGTGTATTAGGTAAATATGGGACTGAAAGGAGTGGGTAATCCTCTGCAAGTGAAGTAGCAAGGACTTCACTTAGGATTGATGTTTCATCTTAAGGCATCATGTGTGTGAACTTTATATCAGATTCCCTGCATGGATCAGATGTGTTTATAGTCTTCCCCTTCATGATAAAAGGATTAAGAGTGGACTGACTAGAAGAAGTGACATGCATCTCCTCTATGAAGTATGCTTGCTTACACTCTTTACTACGAGTGACCATAGTCATTATGGCATGTGTACAAGGGTTTTAGATATAAACCCTATGTGATACAAACTTGAATGTGTCTGATTTAAATATGAAGTAAGTGACATGTTGTATGTGGAAAAGCAAAATATAGTGTAATGTGTTGAGACCGGTCCGTGATCATGCAAACAATGATAGACTGGAATCAATTATAAATGCTAAAAAGGTAAAAGTGTTTTGTTCATTTTTTGTGTTGTAATATTGGTACTCCCTATCTAGAATCATGGGTAATGGAGTGGATGCTCTATCAAATCAGGAATGTCATCGATATCAAACCTCCTACAACACCCAAAGATGCACAAAATAGAATGGTATTGCAACGTGTGAATGGTGACCTGTATGGAAGGTGCAGTAAAATGATAACCTAAAAGAAGGAGAACTCAATATGCTGGAATGATCTTGCTATATCCTCTTATGAGAAGAGGTGGTACTGTCTACGACGTGCTAGGCATGGTAAACAACCCCATGATTTTGCTTCACCCTCAGGTCGGCTTAGTCAAAAATGATAGTTTCCATGTCCACAAATTATGTGTGCCTTGTGGATGAAGGCATCTAATACTATTCCACTCCACATGTAACCACTGGTGATGAAATCCAGGGCCCAATCACAAAAATGAGGAATTTTTTAGTTATGAAATCCATAAAACCACTCCTATGGGGCTGCTAGATGTCTAGGGGGTGAGATCTGGTGGAGGGTAAAACTCCATTGGCACCAGTCTTGAGCGATGGATTGGGGATGAAGTCCAATCTCACCACTTGTTTAAATACCACATGAGTGTATGTGGGTTTGTGTTTTGCTAACGGTGCATGCAAGATAAGAAACTAACTAGTTGCCTTTTCGAAAGAAAAACAAATCCTAATGCCTTTTTGAAAGTAAATGGTTAGATAACTGTTTTCTTTGCAAAGAAATAATCTAGCCCTAAATGCCTTTTTGAAGCAAATTAATCTATTTTTCAAAGCATGGAAACATGCAATCCAAGTGTGTGGAGTAAAGGGGATTAGGAAACCCTAGTTTTCAATCTTAGAATGCAAAATTTTTCAAGAATTAAATAACATGGAAGAGGGGATTAAGAAACCCTAATTTAAATTTTATCACGTGCACTTATTTTAGCAATAGACGCTATGAACGAAGGGGGAAATAATGTAGGCTTATACTATATACAAAATAAGAAGGAAAATGTAAATTTATTTGAGAAATAAATTTGAGAAAGTTGTTGGAAAGTTGTAGGTTCTAAAATTTCAAAAAAATATAATGTTCCTACAAGCTCGAAAAGAAAGGAAACCTACACCTAGAAATTTTTATTCACTGGTTTATGTTTCATGTTTTCCAAAAATTTCAAAACAGAGGTATAAAAAGGGAAATACCTGTGATATGATGTTATGGGGGGTTTTCTTGGCCCCTGAATAGGTCACCCCTATGGATTTGGGGGTTTTTGAGGCTTCTATGCTCAAATTTCCACCTAGGGAGAAAATTTTATTTTTAAGGTGCAGAACCAGGATCTGAAGGTCCAAATGGCCTCTGGAGGTTATAGGGAGTCTTGGAACATTGATATTTGTAGGTTTTGGGACTCGAAATGCAAATAACCACCCAGAGGGTGAATTGGGAATTGGTTTGTAGGACGGAGGTGAATCAAGTTCAGAGGCTTTAGATCTGGAATCTGAGGGCCTAGGATGGTTCCTAGGGCTTTGGAGGTCTCTGTGGAAAATATATTTGGTACCTGCAAGCACAAAAAATAGAGAACAAAGTTAGATTCACAATAAAAATTCAACCTAGCATTGTTCATTGTGGGGGTCCCACCAAGCGTGCCAGAATGAAATGGGTAGAAAATAACAGTTGATATATTAACACAAAATATTGAGTCATTAAATGGAAAAACTGTATTTCATTGATATTAAAATATATGTGTTACAAAAGGGACATGATGCCCTTTATCCATTCCTTTTCCTAATAATGTTACAATCAATCTAATGCCATCTTCAGTCATCCCTCAATGAATGTGGGCTTCTTTGTATGTGGGCCACTACCAAGTTGTTGTTTTATGATGTTCTTCCTCTTAAGATCTGCTAAATGACCTACAAAAGGGTGTTAGTGCATAGAGGGGCTTGCCTTAGTCAAGATCCATATTTATGAAGACCAAATGGCTGATAATATGTATAGAAAATTCAAATAAACTAGAGGAATAGATAGAAAATAGGAAAATGAGCCTTACCTACCAGATATGGGCTTATATGGACACTGTAGACCTAATTCACCACCTGGGGGGCAAATTAGGACCGAATTTGTGGGGCAGGGGGTGATTTGAGTTGTGATGTTCCTTTTATAAAATACCTTCAGTGGATTGGTTCTTAGTTTAAATCTGACTTTTTGCTCCAAGAACTAACTGTTGAATATTTGATATCAATTTTTGCAGAGTTTTTGTGCTTTGTTGAACTTGGGAGAGAGAGGTAATTAGAGGTTTAGGATCCACTATTTATAGGAAATGGCAAGGTGCAGGGGGAGTTAGATAGACTAAACCTAGGTTGGATTTTGACTAGGGTTAGGTTAGGAAATGCAATGTGGCAACATCACATTCCTTATGAGAAATATCTTATCCTCACACATGTGTGAGGATGGATTAGAGTTAATCCTGATTAGGATATCTTAAGTCAATTTAGGACATGATTAAAAGAAGTATCCTAAAAAACACTAATTTCACACATGTGGGAGGGTGCAATTAGCATTAATTAGAGATTAAAGTTTAATTAATCAAATTTGCCCTAAAAAGGGGACTTAAGTGAAGTCAACATTAAATTAGATTTTTGGAATTGACTTGTTAATTTTTTTTGCCAATTAATACCCTGTGGGGGCTCAATTGAGTCCAAATAGGCTGCTAAATGTTATCCCAATGCAAGGGATGGTGTTTTGAAGGCATATTAGGGTTTTGGAACTAAAATATATATACAAGAGTCTACACATTTCTATGGTAAACTATGGCAATCTATGCATGACTACACATGACTATGCATAACTATGCATGACTACACATAATTATGCATAACTACGCATGACTATGCATGACTACGATAGCCTAAAATAGCCTAGGGATGTCTAGAATCACCTATGGATACGTATAAACAATAATGTGTGACTTTTGGGTGTCTACGCTAAACTGAAGGATTGTGTTTAGTACATATTTGAGGATAAAGTTTGATGCAAATTTGAGAATAGGTTTGTGCTAGACCAGAGATAGAGATTGAGTAAATTTGTGCTAGACCAAAGGACTATGTTTACTATAGATTTGAGACAGAGCTTTGAAGATGATAGAGTATAGATAATAATAGTATACAGTGGATAGAGATCCATTAGCTAGAGTAGTGAGGATAGGTTTATTCAGTGGATAGAGATCCATTAGCTAGAGCAATGGGGGCAACACTTCTTCTATAAGATCACCAACAAAATCTAAGGAGAAAGGAGTTCTCCCATGGATAGAGACCCACAAAATTGATTAGGGTATTGGTGTATCCTTTGGATAGAGGTCCATAAATATTGTAATAGGGAAAGGATTCCCAAGAGATTGACTGAGAAAAATTTAGTGAAATATTTTCTCTATGGAGTAGCCCACATTGGGTGAACCATGTAAAATTGGTGTCTCTATTGTGTATGGTGATTTTTTAATTGCTTTGATTAATACTATTGATATTGCTATGTTTACATTTCATAATATTGATTGGAAAGAAAAGTAAAAAGTGGTCTTATATTGTTCACCCCTATCTTAGTATAAGCTTGTGTTCTTCAATAGAAATGGCAAGTAATTTCTATGTATTTTATAGTTGGCCTTTCCTAGACATGTTTTTAGCATGATGGAATTTTTGTGATAGTGGATAAGTTGACCAAGGTGGCGTATTTTATACCAGGAAGTGTTCAAGATGATGCATCTGCTATAGCACAAATTTTTTTATGGGAAATCATGATGTTGCATGGTTTTCCCAAAATAATCATCTCCAATAGAGATTCAAGATTTAATTCCAAGTTTCTTCAAGCTTTGCACCAATATTGAGGAAAAAAGGTCAACATCAACATCACCTATCATCCTAATATGGATGGACAGACCGAAAGGGTCAATCAGGTGCTAGAAGACATGCTACACATGTATTATATGGACCACCAGAGTAAATGGGAAGATTATCTCTTCCTGGTGGAATTTTCTTATAATAACACCTATCATACCACATTGGGCATGGTCCCCTTTGAAGCCCTGTATGTGTTTAGGTGCAGGATTATATAGAAGTGATCGGTCCTGACGTTATTAAGAGGATGGATCTCAAACTTAAAGAGATCCGCCAATGAATTCATGAAGCTGCTGATCGCCAAAATAGTTATGTTGATCTAAAATGAACCCCTCAAGAATTTTTTGTTGGTGATAAAGTTTTCCTCATGGTAAAGCCAATCAAGAGTTCCATAAAATCCACCAAATTAAGCCCCAAATTTGTCAATCCTTTTGACATTAGTACCAAAATAAATCTTGTTGCCTATAAGCTTGCCTTACCACTAAATCTATCCAAAATCCATAATGTTTTTCATGTGTCCCTCCTTCACAAATATATTACTAACCCATATCATATTTTGAATGTATCCCATCTATAGAATTCGGACCCGTAACTCATTGAGGTTCTGTAACAACCCCAATTGTTACCCCTTCATATCCACAATTTCTTTTTTTACATACATAAGCTTTCATATTCATATGGCAAAGACCTAATCATGCCCTATGATATACATATTCCATTTGGATTATAAATTTCAAGGCAAATAGCTTCAAGATCTATAAAGACTTGATCAAAGTCCCTTTAAGTAAAAGTGATCAGCTTCTACAAAACTCTCATACCAAATTTGGTATGAGTACATTGGCCAAGCGATAGGTTTCATCCTTTTAAAAGTATAAATCACCAATTGGTCCACCAAGAACAGGTGAATGCTTTGAATATGAAGAACCACACCAATGGTAAACTATCATAGACAAAATAACCACACCAATGGTTATTCATAAATCTTAGCTCCGATCTACTCCATCTAGAAGGGAGTTCTAAGACCACTATATCACTATCGTGATAAGAATCCATGGAATGTCCTCATAAACATGATTACCTATATTTAAACCTCTTAGAGCATATTGGTACACCCTTTGTTTAGGCAACCCTCTTGTTGTTCACATTGAGTTCATTACAAATGGACAATACTTATCCCATACGGATGTTTTCCTCCACATATAAACTTAATTCTTTGGAGTAGAGTATAGGGTCTATCTTGGTTTGTAGATCAAGTTTATTTTGCCATCTTGAGAGTTTCATTCCACAATGTAACCTCAACTAAACCATCATATCCTTCGGTTTGAAGCACTATATGAGACTTCTTCTTAATCAATGTTTATGTTCCATTCAAGAATAAGTGCTTAATGATTAGAATAGCATAAATCCAATTACCCATTTAATATTTGACTTCTATTACATAGTAGCTCTTGGAATTCAACATAGGATATCCAACCTGATTATAATCAGTGTT